>CM077158.1:212585530-212879744 GCA_039583875.1 Platanthera guangdongensis | reverse complement strand
ATGAAAATGGTATTATAGTAAAGAACAAAGCAAGACTGGTGTCAAAGGGCTACAGAGAAGAAGGAATAGACTTCGATCAAACAATTTCCCCTGTGGCAAGGTTGAAGCAATAAGGCTATTCCTTGCTATGCAGCTTACAAAGGGTTCAAGGTTTTCCAGATGGATGTAAAGTCAGCATTTTTGAATGGTGACTTAAAAGAGGAAGTTATGTTGAACAACCCTCGGGTTTTGTAGATCCTCTTCATACTAATTATGTTTATAGGCTTATGAAAGCTCTATATGGTTTGAAACAAGCCCCTAGGGCTTGTATGAAACACTTGTCTACATTCCTCATTGAGAACAAATCTCAAGGGGAAAATAGACAAAACTCTATTCCTAAGGTAATCAAAAGGCACGATCATCCTAGTCTAGATATATGTTGATGACATTATCTTTGGATCAACGAAAACAACCCTTGTAGAAAGTTTGTTAAAGGGAAGTTTGAGATGAGCAGTATGGGTGAGCTGAAATTCTTCTTGTGACTCCAAGTTAGACAGACTGATGATGGCTTGTCCATATCCCAGTCTAAGTTCACCAAGGAGTTGATTAAGAAATATGGTATGGAGTCAGCCCCACCATGAGAACTCTAATGGGGTCAAGTATGCCTATAGGCAAAGATGATGCAGGAAAACCTGTAGATGAGTCTTTGTATAGAGGGATAATGGCTCCCTACTTTACTTAACTAGAGTAGACCAGACATCATGTATGTTACTTGTGTCTGTGCTAGGTTCAAGCAAGCCCAAAAGAATCTCATTATACTGCAGTCAAAAGAATTTTGAGATATCTTAAGGGAACACAAAATCTTGGCCTTTGGTACCCTAAGAATAGAGATTTTCTACTAACTGGTTATTCAGATGCAGACCTTACAGGATGCAAAGAAGACAAGAAAAAATACAACTGGCACATGACAGTTCCTAGGTGGAAGATTGGTGTCATGGAGCAGCAAAAAATAGACAAGTGTGTCTATATCCACTATTGAGTCAGAATATAAGCTGCAAGCAGTTGTTGTGCTCAGCTATCATGGATACAACATCAGCTTGAAGATTATGGCATCCAGGTAAGTAGAACTCCATTATTTTGTGATTCTACTAGTGTCATATCTATTGCTAGAAATCATGTTTCTCATAGCAGAACTAAACATATAGAAATCAGGTTCATTCCTTAGAGATCATGTTTAAAAGGAAGACATAAGCTTAGAATTTGTCAACACTAATTATCAAATTGCTGACATGTTCACCAAACCACTGGATGAACTAAATTCAATTACTTTAAAATTGAATTAGGCATGCTAAACTTAGAATAGTATGACAAATTTGACTAAGTAATTCTGTGTGCGACATGTAAAGAAATCTGTGCGACACTTAGAAGTTGGTATTGACACATAAGGACAATTCTGTCGACACATCAAGAAGATTGTGTCGACACTCAGAATTTGGTGTCGACACATAGCTCTCCTGACACTTAGATATTGGTGTCGACACATACAGTCGTCTGTGTCAACACACAAAAATTAGTGTAGACTCTTAAGGTTTCTATGCCGACACATAGCAGATGGTGTCGACACATAGAATTATAATATCTTTACATTCTCTGACGAGACTTTAGTAGTCTGTGTCGACACAATCCCAACAGTGTCGACACAATAAGCTTATTTCAATCCGCCTTTTGACCTTCTTTGTTTAGAAACATATAAATAGGTGGAAGTAAAACCCTGTCGACTACGCTCTCAGTATTCTCGAGACCAAATCTTTGTGTCGACAAGCCTTCATCTTCCTTCTTCTCTCTCTCTCCCTTTCTAATGGCGCCAAAGCTGGAAGAGAACATCAATGAGGGCTATGAACTGGTTCGTCATGCTTTTGAGACAGCCACGCCAGAAATCAAAGCCGTGATTACCCTAATCACTGAAAATGGATTGGACTACTTAGTCTCAGAACCTACCCGGATATGGAAGAGGGAGGTTCTTGAATTCTACTCGGCAGCATCAATGGATTCGACGAGTCTGGCAATTAAGTCATCTGTTCACAGAACCAAGGTCAAACTCACCCAGAAGAGTTTAAGGAAGACACTACACAACTTCCAAGGATTAAAGAAGAAGGTGACTTAACATCTCCCATGACAAGTGATGCTCTTCAATGGTGTGGATTGGATCCCACTACCAAGATTGGATCATCGATGACCAGGAAGTGAATGAATTCCCTGGGCAAATTTCTTTTTGAGATTATAGGAAAAGTTATTCTGTGCAAATCAGGAGGACATGATAGGATTTCAGCCTATATGTTCAATCTAATGATCAGGATTATATTCAAGATAAAAACAAACTGGTCTGTTGTTATCTTTGACAAGATCAAAGAAAGTCTTAAGAAACCTAATCTGGGCAGAATACTAAGTTTATATCTGGCTGTGAATATTCCTGAAGTGATGAATCAGACTGCAAGTTCTAAGATTAATCACATGAGGAGAATGGACGTAATAATATTGTCCAGATGGGATAGAGTATTAACCAAGGATATTTCAACTCCTCAGAAATAGATACAACGGATTCAGAAAGAGAAGAAAACAGCACATCAAACCACTGAATCTTCTAGTGATTCAGAGGAAGCAGTTATTTTTAGCTCAGATGAAGGAGCAGAAAGGACTAGAAAATCACATGCTCTAGAAAATGTAACTGATAGTCAGATGCAGGGGAAGCAGGTTCCTGCAAGCAATATCCAACTAGATCAAGTCCAGGAAGAGCCTCATCAAGGGGGAGTTAATGAGATTTCTCTAGTTCCAGCTCAACAACTGCCATCACCTTCAAAGGAAGCTCATGTGCAAGAGCTAATTGACCAAACAGCTGAATTGGACAGTGAAGCAGCAAGTAGCAACTCAATCAATACTTGAGGTAGTCCAGGACATAAATCATACTGTTATAGATACTGAGAATGATGCACTGGATGTGCTCCTGAATGATGTTGATAAAAATACCCAAGAACATGTACCAGAACATGACATTACCATGAAAGACACTGTTAAATTCGAAGGAGGATAATCTGCTGAGAAAGAGTAAGCTATTCCTCCAGTTCAAATAAACCAAGAAGTAACATTAGAAAAATTATTTCCTGATTTAATAGGAGCAAGGACTGAGGGGGAGAAGCCAAGAACTGAGAAGGAGCTACCCATTATTGCATCAAGTCCAAAAGGCATTGTGGACATATAAGTTTATCAGATTCTTCTGAACATGAAGAAGCCTCCAGGGTTAAGAAGAGAAACATTATGGAGCTCAGGAAAAGGAGCTCAAGCTATAAGAAAGCCTTACAGGCTGTTTCACAAACTCCTGCTCCAGTAGTAGACTTCAGTTCACTTCTGGTGCAACTGCAACTTAAGATGGATGAACAAAGAAATGCACTTGAAAAATATATTGATAAGAGCAATAAGGAATTGAAACTTCAACTGGCCCAATATATCAAGTCTATCAGATTTGAAGTAAACCTGCACAAAATAGAAATGGCAGAATGATTTCAAAAGGAGGTCATGCTATTGTCTACCTGACTAAGAAAACAAAGAGGCCAAGACTCAAATAGATGACATTGCCCTTAAACAAGGCTATGTTATGGAAAACCAAATCAGAATGAATGACAATCTAACAGAATCCCACATTGTTATTGTCACAGAACTTCAGAATAAAGCAACTGCTTTCACAGACAACATGCTTAAAGAAAAGTCTGAGTTTGATAAACAACTCAAAGCAGATTTGGCTAATGTCCACACTGCTATTCAGGACTCTCAAAAAGTGATTGTCGATCAACTGCAGAAATTCAGATCATTCTATAAAGAAGGCACCAATTATCTAGCTACTCAGATCAGATTTCAAAAGATGATTTAAGAGACCATATTGAAAGAGAAGTCATAAAGGGGGAGAGAGTATTAGTCAATGCATGCTCTGATCATGCTAAATGGATCACTAATGCTATCAGATCAACTCTTGGTTATCCACCCCTGTGTGATGATGATAACATTGTTGAATCAAGTATTCAACCGGTTTCAATTGAAGGGGTTCAACAGGAAGTAGCTCAAATTCTTTATCCACCTGCTAATTTTGAGGGAATTCAATATGCAGTACAACAAATGTACAGTCCTCCATAGGAGGTACAGAATGTGATTATTGAAAAGGTTGAAATGTCTGAAGTTGCTTTGAAAAGAGAGCAAGAAGCTCAACTTTCTAAGAAAAGGTTTAGAGAGCAGGCTGAATTAAAGCCTGATTTTGAAAAATGGAGTCCCACCTCCAGAAATATTATTCTCACTGTCTGGCAAGCCATTAAAGACAACATGCATGATAGAGGCAAGTGGTATTCTGAACAAGAGTGGAGCAAATATCAGAAATGACAAGATGTCATATATCAGTTTAGAAGAGATCTCAAAGCTAGGAAGATACATAATACTTCTATGGAGCCTGGCAAATACTTTCTAAAGCCTTATCATTATTTTGAAAGGCAAAAGGTCAAGGCTGAAGAGCTCAAGAAGAAGGATCTTAAAGGAAAGAAGTCGGTTGATGACACTGAATCTAATGTACAAGCTAGAATTCAGTTTGGCAAAGGAATTGCTATCAAGGAACATGATCAATCCTAGAATTAGATGGTCTAGGCTTTGGTCAATGTAAAATTTTGGACTAAATCATTGTTATTCTGAACATATATTAATAAAATTCCTTGGTTTAGTCTTAATTTGATATTGGATGCTTAAAATTTTGTGATGCATGTTTATTATGTTATAACACATTCTGTGATAATATTGATACATGCTATGACTGCTTATGGTTACTCTTGTCTTTGAAATACTTGTTTACATCATAATATTTGATTTATTATAAGTGATATATCATTGACTAAGGATTATGACTTCTACAAATAGAGGGAGATTGTTGGGTACATTGGAAAATATGTACCAGATTTGGAGAAGCCTCACCTAACTCAATGATATTCATCAATGTGTATTTAATGATGTATTGAGTTTCAATGTGCAGGTTAAGGAAATGCAGAAAAAAGTTTCTAAGTACAAGTGTCGACACCTGAGAAGAATTATGTCGACACTTGGGAAAGGCTGTGTCGACACCAGCAGCCAGATTGTAGTGACATACAGGACTTGTGTTGACACACGAAAAATCTATCGACAATAAATGTGTCGACACACAGTACTTATGTCGACACATTCCAGAATTCTGTCGACAATAATTGTGTCGACACACAGGATTTGTGTCGACACACTCTAGAATTCTATCAACACCAACTTTGTCGAGACTAGAAGCTATTGTATCGACACACAGGACTTGTGTCGACACATTCCATTGAAGCTGTGTTAAGAAGATAAATATAGGTTGTGTCGACATTATGAGAGCTCTATCGACATCATCAAGAGTTGTGTAGACACAGGGTCTATTTGTCTCGACACATTTGAAGTATTGTCTCGACACTTTTTCTGCTGAGATAGAGTACAATGAGGGATCAAGTGTCACGACTGAAGACTTGACAGCTATCATAACTAACAATGTTGTTACATCTATCAGAGCTGTCAGAAGGTCGTTATGAACCGGATCAGTCGGTAACCTCAGAAGGATCTATATAAAGACCTGTTTTATCATCAATACAGAAACAATAAGAGAAGATAGAAAAGAGAGATCTAAGTAGAAAGGACTTGTCATCTTCAAGTCATCAAGAGAAGGCAGATTCTGAACAAGTCTGCAAGAAGAATTCAGAGCCACATCTGAATATAAGTAGGAAGCTGGATTGAAGATCATCTCCAACTTCATAAGAAGATCAACCTTACTTTGTTCAGATTCAAGAAGCTTTGAAGAAGCTAAGACAGGTTGAATCTAAAGCAGTCAGATCTTTCAAGAACTGATCAAGAAGCCTTCACCCTTTTCTCTCTCTACCTGGGTGAAGGATTTATTCTTTCTAAAATCAATTTTCTCTGTAGGATCTTTTATAGATCTGAGTGTATGATGTTGAAAATTATGAAGTGGAAGTGGTTGATGGGCAGGCCGGGTGGCCTGTGCGAACATATATGGCGGACTGGGCGGACTGGGCGGATTGCTGATAAGCGGCCTGGTGATAGGTCTAGTGGAAGCTGGTTTGTTCTTCTGAGCGGGTTGTACGAATTAAGTCCGCGGCCTGGGCGGTCTGTTATCTATGGATAGGGCGTTGGCTGATTGGTTTAGCCAAGGAGCGGCCTAAGCGGATACAGGTTCGCGGACTGGTGTGTGTTGCTCAGTGACCATATTGCAAGCTTGTGTAACCGGCGGATTGGATCCTGTCCGCGGGAGGCTTGCGCACTGGCGTGTCCGCGGTGTTCGCAGTTGCGGACTAGCCTTAGAGTTTGTTTGCGGCCTTGCTGAGCTCTGGTAGTACATCACTGCTGTTGCTGTGGCGGACTAGTGTGTGGAGTCCGGCAGATGGCTGTTGCATTGGGCAGGTGTGCGAGTAGTTTGCGGACTGCTTCTCCTTGGCGGAGTTTTGGTGGTCTGTGTTGCTTGGTTGTTTGGCGGACGGATTTATGTCCGCCGAGCTCGCGTTAGGCCTTTGGTGGTTCTGGACTTGGTCACACTCTGTGACAAGTCCAGTGTGTCCGCGGTATTCGCCAAGCCCGTTGTTGACCGGGCGGACTGCCTTTGGTCGTGGGCTTGTGGCGGATGGAGGCGTTGATGTGGTGATATGCGGATTGCCTCTTGTTGTGCGGACAGTCACTGTAGGGGGTTGTTGTCCAGTGTTTGGGCGCTTTGCGGGCTGGTGCCTTGTCCGCATAGCCTGGGCGGACTGCTGAGGGTTCGCCCAAAGGTGCCTTGCTCCTGGCGGGTTGATCCTTGGAACCGACTAAGTTCTTGCGGACTCAGCGGACGGTGGTTTTGCTTGCGCGCGGGCTAGGGCAGTGTCTCTATCTCTAGGGCGGTTACCACACTCCTCACCTCGCCTATAAATAGAACCCCCCCCCCCCCCCCGGCACGTCTATAGTAACTGAGTGAACAGTAAGTGGGGCTTGGGAAAATTGCACCGGTCTGCATTTTCTGTCCGCACGGGTTGAGTAGAGCTGACTGTTTGTTGTGTGCAGGTCGCGCGGGTAGCTTCAAGGAGCCAGGAGTTTGGCTTTGACTTCAGTCAAGTACTTGGAAGTGTGTGGTCTCTGCGGTTTCAGCAGGTCGCTTTGCAGCTTGTCAGTTCTCTGCTTTAACTTTTACAAGTTCCAATAACCTGTCCGCCAGGCGCAGGCGGGTAGGCGGTCTGTTATTCAGTTCATCAGCAGGAGGCGAATAACGGAGTGTCCGCGCGGCCTCGTGGCCTCGACAGACTCCGTGTCTATTCGGCGGATTGTAGCTTCAGCTCGGGCAGCTTCGGCGGACTTGGCGACTTGGCGGTCTCGGTGGTTTCCAGTGATGTCTGCCCAGCTTGGGTTTTGGTGCTTTCTGTTATAGCTTGTATACTAGTGAAATCATGTATCGCTATGTATACCTCACCTTGTAAAGAAGTGGAATGAATAAAAGATCTGCTTGTGCTTCCATTGTTTGTTTGTGTTAACCTTGTTCCATGGGTTTTCGCTAGATCAAAGTATGAACTGGGTAGTACCGAGAATATTGATTAGGTTTGGGCTATCTTGCTGACCACTTTGAGAAACTTCAACATGGTATCAGAGGGAGGTTCAGTTGCTTGAGCGGTGTTCAACCAGTGTTGTTACTCTGTGCTTGAGTGGTGATCAACCTGAGTTGGTGCTCTGAGCTGCTGAAAGGTGACCAACAGTTGTTGCAATGCAAGGGAGTTATGCAAGAGGTCTTGGCATTGAACTCTTAACGCCGACTAACTTCAAGAAGTGGAAAGTCGTGCATGAAGGGTTATCTTCTTGGTGAGGAGCTATGGGAGGTCGTCGGTGGTGACGACAGACAGGAAGTGACTGCTGCATTTGGTACTGCTGAGCAGGTTAGGCTTTGGAGAAAAACAAATGCTAGGCAGAGTTTATTCTCAAGAGGGCCGTTTCACCAGAACTATTTGATCACATCATTGGATGTGAGTCGGCTGCTGATATTTGGACAACCATTGATGAGTTGTTCAATAGGAAGAATGTGGCGCGACTTCAGTTTCTGGAGAATGAGTTGGCTAAAACAACTCAAGGAGACCTTTCCATCTCGAAATACTTTTTGAAGATGAAGAGCTTGTGTGCTGAGCTGTCGGCACTTGATCCTGATGAGCCTATCTCTGAGGCTAAGATGAAAAGGCACATAATCTGCGGCTTGCGGAAGGAGTATGTTGCCTTTGTGACATCTGTTCAAGGTTGGGCTACTCAGCCATCTCTGCTGGAGCTTGAGAACCTGCTTGTATCATAGGAGAGCTTGGCAAGGCAGATGGCTGGAGTTAATATCAATCAGGAAGGCAGTGAAGCTCTCTTATCAGGCAAGAATAAGAAAGGATGGAGAGGGAAGAAGAAGAAGTGGCAGGTTGCTGGTGAGAAGGAGCCTTCAACTTCATATCAGCCGGAGAGGAGCACTGCTCCAAAGGACTGGAAGACGAACTTGAAGTGCTACCGGTGTCATCAGTGAGGGCACTTCAAGCGGGATTGCAAGGTCAAGCTGCAGCCTGGGCATGCTACAGGAACGGAGGAAGCTTGCTCTAGGAGTGAGGAAGCAGAATGGGGCGGAGCTTTCATGACAGGCACTTGTGTCCGTGCCTTGTCTGCTGAGGACTTCAACGGCGAATGGATCGTGGACTCCGGGTGTGGTCATCACCTCACCGGAGACAAGTTGAAGTTCTCCTCCATGCAAGCCTACTCAGGTAACGAAGTTATTATCACTACTGATAATAATGTTTATATAGTAGAGAAAGAGGGGGTTGTGTCTTTGGGTAGTGATCAGGGGCCACTCACATTAAGGAGTGTGTATCACGTACCGGGTATGAAGAAGAACCTCTTCTCTGTGACCAATGCGGTGGATGCTGGGTATCACGTTCTGTTTGGGCCAACAGACGTGAGGTTCCTTCGCAACGTATTAGCGATTAAGGCTGATGTTGCTCATATAGGAAGGAGGGTTAAGAACTTGTTTGTTCTTGCTACCAATTCTTATGTTGATCGAATGAGAGCCAACGATAGCGCTGCTATCTGGCATGAGAGGCTGTGGCATGTAGGAATGGACAAGCTGAAGGCTATGGCTACTAGAAGTTTGGTGAGAGGTCTGCCTAAGTTATCCTCCTTTGGTGACGGGCATGTTTGCGCGAGGTGTCAATATGGTAAGGCACATCGCCTTCTGTTTGATAAATCACAAACAAGGAGCAAGCAACCATTGGAGTGCATTCATGACGACTTGATGGGACCAACGGTCACTGCCAGCCTTGGTGGAAGCAGATACATGCTTGTCCTGATTGATGACTACTCAAGGTATACTTGGGTTTAATTCTTGAAGGAGAAGTCAGAAGCCTTCCGTTTGTTTGTGGAGTTCAAGGAGTTGGTGGAAGGCCGGCTTGGCTTGTGGATCAAGAAGCTTAGAACTGACAACGGTGGTGAGTTTATCTCCTCCGAGTTTTCTAACTTCTGCAGGAAGCACCGGATCCAACGAGAGCTCACTTGTGCTCACATTCCACAACAAAATGGAGTAGCGGAGCGGAAGATCCATCATTTGACGGAGACTTGCAAATGCTGGCTTCATGCAAAAGACATTTCAAGGTCCTTCTGGGCGGAGGGGATGTCTTGTGCTTGTTATGTCATCAACCGAATGCCGCTCATCCCGATCAACATGAAGACTCCTTTTGAGTTGTTGCTGAAGGAGAAGCCGAGTGTGGGACACCTTCGGGTGTTCGGTTCAACTTGCTATGTGCATGTCACGGATGCTTCGCGGAGTAAGCTAGATGTAAAGGCAAGGAAGCTTGTCTTTTTGGCTACGATGAGCGGAAGAAGGGATGGAAATGCATGGATCCTGCGACGAAGAAGTTCGTTGTGTCAAGAGACGTTGTCTTTGACGAGCTGACGTCGTATCGAGGTGGCTCGGTTGAGATAACCGGAAGTAGCGAGGTTGATGAAGAAGTAACGGTGGCTGCTGAAGGCCTGGAAGAGGAGCTTGTTGTTTCACTAGCAGCTCTTGTTGCTTCTAACTCTGAGGCTGAGCTTTCTGGCTCAGGAAGCAGGGGGAGCATTGCTCAAAGCTTGCCCCAATTAGGAGTTGAGCCCAAAGAAGCAACAGAGGTAGTAAGCAAGGAGCCGACCCTTCGGAGATCGAAGAGGGTTATTAAGCCACCGGCTCGATACTGTGATGGGAATGCAGTGAGTTTTGTCTTCTGCTTCTTTGCGGGTCCTCTGGATGAGCGAGAGCCTGCTAACTTCAACGGGGCCACTGGAGCTAACTTCAATGAGGCCACTGGAGTTAAGGAGCCTGCCATGTAAGACCCCTTTTTTTTAAATAAAAACACAGGGTCTTATGCCCAGAACCGCCGCTTTGCGGTGACGCCTTCTCGCCCGGAAGCGTCATCACCACAAAACGCCGTTTCTGCCGGCCAATTCGATCGCAGCATAGTAACAAAATTAGAGTAATAACATGCGAAGCAAAACTCTAAGTAAAAGTCCACAGAAATATCACATCAAGTAAAATATCTCCACGATGGGAGAGTCCACAAAACCAAGCACTGTAAATAAGGGCTTATGCCCGATACAACAATTCCTCACCACAAGATCTCTCATGTGGAAATAAAATAAACACTACTAGAGTAAGGGCCTCACGGTCCCAGCTGTCTGAACTCCTGTGCTAGACTGCCCTATCTCCAAGCGTGTCGACCTCTGGGGCTGCTCCTCCAATCTGGGCTCCGCGATCCCCTAAATGATGTGGTTCGAAAACCGTTAGTCTAAAAGACTAAGTCCTATCATCCCCCACCCCTTCCCCATGGCTCCTAGGCACCGAGCGGAGAGGAAGAAAGGGAGGACTTGAAAGTGGATAGTATATCAAATGCAGGTGACGGTGGACCTAAAACTAGCTATTTATATAGTAACTAAACATATTTGTAAACAAGTAAAGTAGAGTAACCTTAACTTATATGGGTACATATAAGCAAGGGGTCTTTTGCAAGGCTCCCATCGTATAAAGAGTCCCATACCAATTTATACGTTGGGGTGTCGGTTATTAACAGCAATATATATATGTAAGGAAAATTAACCTTAATTTATAAACTTGCCCACACAAGCTTATAGACCAAGGGGTCGTTTTGCAGGGCCTAATGTATAAGTGTCCCATACCACTTATATTTTAGGTGTCAAAGGTTAAATGAATCGCTTATGCTATGACATGCAAGTGGGTATGATGGATCAAGCAAGTGCAACACACACACCCGACTCTGTGCACACAGACCTTTAGTTCCCCCTTTCTAGAGCCTCACCTCCCAGGATACCTCTGTAGTGGCAGACGGAAGCGGTGGGTTGGGCCTCGCCCACCTCTAAACCAGTATAGCAGTACTGGTCAGACCTATCGTACGCCTCAACGCTGGTGCACTAAGCGGACTCCTGCGTACTCTTGCCGGCTGGCGCACCGGACTTCTGTTGGCGAAGTGCTATCACAACACTTGCCGAGTCAATGTATTGGTGTCTGTGCTAAGATCCTCCAATACCGAAGACCCACCACCTTAATTTCATTCCTTTTATGCACATGCAAATTTACGTACCAACACCGAGCCGAAGCTCACCGGGCCATCCTGCCCTCTTACCACAACGACCGAGCCTATTGCTTGATCATCTAGCCAAAACTACTTCCCGTAACCTCGGGGTGTGTGAGAGTGAAACCCTAATTATTCTAGTTACTCTTGAAGTTTCATTATTCCTATGAGTTGCGTTAGCCCAGGACTGCCCAAGGTATTCCCCGTGAAGGGCTCTCGAAGGCACTAGGAACTACGATGGGATTACGCTCAAAGCTCCCTTTCGCAAGGCACTTATTATTATTGGTTACTACACAAATCTCTCAATCCCTTAGGGTTATAATTGAATTCTAACCTGAGTGTATATGACTCCTTCTTTTCAACGAGGATGAGTGATCCTTTGTCGATCCCGAACCCCACACAACTCTAACCAACCTCCACTACTCATCTACACTTCTGATGACAAACCTAATTCACCTACCAGACTAATGCCCCATTATTCCAACTTCCTAAACTCATTGTGCACTTTAATTTGATTTCTGCTGTTTTTACTAATTGCAGACCTCTCTAAGCTAATATGATGTACTCAATAGGTGATACTCTAAATTCTCCTCCAATAACTCTACAAATTTTACCAGAGGTCTATTATGATAAATATAGTCTAAATTCAGAAAATCATATTTTTCCCAATTAATCTACTATTTATTGAATTTTCCTCAAAAACTAGGCCATAGTCAATTTGAACATGAACCATAAGATTTTCTCAGGTAATGGCCTCCTAAAATTTTTATTCACTAAATAACAGAGAAATATTATTGGTTGCCAATTTTCATAATTTTCCAGATAGTTCTTTACCTCTAAAGGATTTATTAAAAATAATTCCTAAGATCAAATATAATGAAGGAAGTGCCACAAATATGTCTCCAATAATTATGTAAAAATTACTAGGGCTTCATAAGGAACTAGAAACATCATGATGAAGAAATTAAAATTTTGTAGACAATTTAAATGTCATTATTAAATTTACCAAAGTTCCATAGAATTAAATAATTAAAGAGGCAACTACTAAATATCATTCTTCAAAAATTTCATAAAACTTTACAGAGATGGGTACCATGAATACAAGCCCCTTTGCTAAGTTTCATCAGATTTAATCAAGTATATGTTTCTCCAAAAATTCCTAAGTGAAAATTGTAAAACATGACTTTGTGAATAAAGTACCAAACATATTCATCCAAAATTTATTATAAAATTTCCAGAGATATATATACCATAAACAACTACCCATTCAAAAACTCAGCCCTTTTCCGAAAGTTTTGGTATTAGAGCTTATGATTTCAAAGCTAATGCCCTAAACTAGGGTTATAGATTTAAGGGGTTTAAATTCTTCCAAATGCCCTAATATTTTAACCACAGGACCATAGTAACCCTATGGACATCATTCCCAAGTTTCAAGTCCATCCAAGGTCCTTTGACCCCAAATTCTTCAAACCCTAGAAATTTACCCTAAAGGGCCTACCCTAAAATTCTAGGGCTACCCTAGTCCAAACCACTCCAAACTTCATAAGTGAGTGTAAAAAGTCAAATTATATCAGTGGCCAAAATTTCAGCCTCTGATGAGGGAATTTGGCCACTCAACCATCAAATAGTGGCTTTTGACCAAAATACCCTTATAAGGTCATATATAGGGTGGGTAAATTACCTATCCTAAACATCTCCAAATGAGCTAACGTTTTAACCCTATACCTATCATGACATCTAAGACCACCCACCAAAATTTGGGGGAGTTTTAAATTAATTAGGTCACATAATTAAATTAATCATGATTTATTAAATTTTTCTAAAAACTATAGAAAAATATTCTCCAAAAATTCTAAATTTTGGACAGGTTCTAGATATGACTAAGATTTTCTCACTGCCCAAATTTCAACTTGTTTGGACAAGGAATGAAGTGTGGGCACCAAAAATAATTCCTGTTTAGGCCTAGGTATAGGTCCTACCAAAAAGGGTACCCTGGTCTAACCAGTGGCCCAAAAGGGTCCAAGCAATTTTTGCTACAAACTAGACACCCTAAGCTACAATTTTCATGTTGGGCAGATTTCCATTCAGGGTCCCTAAGTATTTTTAAAATTAAATACATTAAATACATCTAATGTGACCGAAATGAAATGATATTTATTTAAATCCTAAAGTATCTGATTTGATGCCGCGCGAATCTTGACGCAGATCGACGGCGCTGGGTTATCGTCCCCGATGAGCCAACGGCCAGGATTGCTTCTTCCTGTGCCGACTTCAAGCGTCTGCCGCCGGCCACCCAGTCCCTTCCCCGGCCGGCCACCGCCACCATCACCTCCGTTGAGGTGGTGGCTATCGCCAGACGGCGGCACAGCCGCCGGAGGGGCGGATTCCGGCGATCCAACCAATAAAATTTTCGGCCGAAAGCCATGAATTTTGCGAATTGGATCGGGCTCAATTGTGCCCGAACCTTGGCCCTAATGAAACCTAAGATCTACCCATGAGAAAAGAGGAGGAGGAGGACCTTGTTGGCGGCCTGGAGACGAGCGGATCTGCGGGTTGACATGGTGGTGGCGCCGCCGATCGGAATTCTGCAATCTCCCAGTAAACTCGCCGGATTTCTTCAGTTAAGGATTGGGAAATTCTTCTCCAAGCTCACTGATGATGTTTAAAACATCAGAGGGGGAGAAGAATGGAAGAAACTGCCATGGCCATCATGGCCATTAAAGGCTTGTTTCGGCCATGATGGTGGAGGCTGTAACAGCCCCTTGACAGCCAGGAAAACGGCTGGAAACTCCTCCCCTTCACTGGAGGAGATGAATGCTGCCATCAATGGGGACCATTGGCCTTTCCTTGGCCAATCTCCTCCTTCAACTCTCTTTCCCCTTTTCTCTCTCCTCCATTAGTATGGAATGAAGCTTTCTCTCTCTTTCCTAGTCACCAAAGCTGACCATGCTGACTCCCCAGCCTATTGGCAGCCCTTTCCACCCATAATATTTCATTATATTGTGGTTAACTTAAAAGGAAAAAGGGGTTGAGCTTGGGTCAGTTTCCCCCTTTGCTAGGTTAATAATGTTGTGATGGGGTCATGGAGTCATGGTGAAGCCCTAATGTCCTTCTAAATTATTGTTTTGAATTTTACTATTTGCAGACCATGGTAGCTTTCATCCTCCTACCTAGGCCCACTTGGTCCCCAAGGTCTTCCTAGGGTTGGTCTTGACCTAGCCTTGCCCAAAATCACCCTTAGGGGGGTCTAGTTGAAATTGGGATGTTACAAATCCAACAAGTCAAAAAAAGGATTTCGCCCTCGAAATCACGATCTCACCTACGGTAATCTTCTTACCGAAGAAAATGAACTTATAGTTGTTATTAAATAGGAAGATTAACCCCTACTCCTACTAAAGTAGTCTTACCTGTTAAAGTCAAGTAATTAATTTAAACTTCTTGAGTGGTTGAGAGGTATACCTGACCAAACAGCTCTGGATATTTCTGTTGCATCAGATCCTGCGGCTCCCAAGTATGCTCCTCTTGGCCGTGGTTCCTCCACAGAACCTTGACTAAGGGAATCTTTTTGCGTCGCAGGATCCGTACTCCTTTATCATCGATCCGCACCGGCTCCAAGTGAACAGATCGGTCCGAAGCTACCGGCCCTTCGGTGGTCGTAATCCGCTGCTCCGGGCGTAGTAGATCCCTTCTCAGCGAGGATATGTGGAAAACATCATGCAGAGCTGCCAGCTCTGGTGGCAACTCCAGCCTGTAAGCCAGGACCCCTATCCGCTCCAGGATCCTGTAAGGGCCCATATATCTGGGGCTGAGCTTCTTCCTTCGGCCACGCATCCGAGAAACTCCATGCATAGGCCGGATCTTCAAAAACACTCGGTCCCCGACCTGAAATTCCACCTGACGATGGCGGGCGTCATAATACTTGGCCTGCCTGCTCTGTGCCTCTAACATCCTGTCCCTGATCAACCTCACCTGAGCCTCGGTGTCTTCAACAAAATCCGATCCCAAAGCCTTCGGGTCCTCGTCCTGAATCCAAGAGAGTGGGGTTCTGCATTTCCGTCCATATAGAGCCTCGTAGGGGGCCATGCCTATGCTGGCCTGATGACTGTTGTTGTACGAGAATTCCACCATCGGTAACATCTTTTCCCAAGGCTCTCCTCGGTCTAGGATGCATAGACGTAGCAGGTCTTCCAGTGTCCGATTTGTGCGCTCTGTCTGCCCGTCCGTCTGAGGGTGGAAGGCGGTGCTAAAAGTCAGTCGAGTGCCCAAGTATGCCTGAACCGACCGCCATTCCCTGGATGTAAACCGACCGTCCCGATCTGACACGATCGTCCTGGGTACTCCATGATAGCGAATGTACTGCTCCACAAACTTCCGAACCAGAACCCCCACTGAATCGTCCTTCCTGACTGGTATAAATCTAGCCACCTTCGTCAATCGATCTACGATGACCCAAATCGAATCATTTCCGGTTCGTGATCGGGGGAGACCATGAATAAAATCCATCGCAATATCCTCAAACTTCCACTCTAGCACTGGAAGAGGTTGCAACAATCCCGCGGGGTTTCTGCATTCCGCCTTCACAAACTGGCAGGCTTCACAATGGGTCACGAAGTGTGTAATATCCCTCTTCATTCCTGGCCAGAACATCATCCTCTTCAGATCGGCCATCATCTTGGTGATTCCCGGGTGTATCGAATACCTACTGCAATGCGCTTCCGCCATGATATCCTCCCGGATCTGACCTCCTGCGGGTATATAAATCCTTCCTCTGAAGTACAATAGCCCATCCTTCAAGGAATAATCCCCCCGTCGAACCCTCCTCCAAGGTTCGAAATATCGGTTCCGCCCGAGGGTCTGTCTTCTGCCCTTCCCTGATGCGGTCCCGGATATCATCAATAGCGATCATCGACGCCAGATACTCCATGTATAATTCTGGATCGTCCTCGGATACTAGGGATATCTGCATGTCCCCGAAAGACCGGACCAGCTCCATAGACATAAGCTGAGGTCCCTTCCCTGCAGCATCTCCTCTCCGGCTCAACGCATCCGCCACCATGTTCGCCTTCCCGGGGTGGTAGTGCATAGTATACTCATAATCTGTCAGGAACTCCACCCAACGCCTTTGTCTGATGTTGAGGTCTTTTTGCGTGTCCACGTATCTCAGGTTCTGGTGGTCAGAGAAGATGTCGCAATGAACCCCGTACAGATAGTGCCGCCAAATCTTCAAGGCGAAGATTACCGCGCCCATCTCCAGATCGTGGACCGGGTAATTTTTCTCGTGAATCTACAACTGTCGAGAGGCATAAGCTATCACATGCTCGTTCTGCATCAGAACGGCACCCATCCCTTGGTAGGAGGCGTCGGTATACACCTGGAATCCCTCCCTTCCTGACGGAATAGCGAGGATGGGAGCCGAAGTGAGCCGACTCTTCAGCTCCATGAAGGCTGCCTCGCACTGTGGTGTCCAAATAAAAGGGGATTCCTTCTTCGTCAGAGTCGTAAGAGGGAGCGCGATCCGGGAGAATCCCTCTACAAACTTCGGTAGTACCCGGCAAGTCCCAAGAAGCTCCGTACATCTGTCGCCGTCTTCAATGGTGGCCAATCCTGAACGGCCCGAATCTTGGCCGGGTCTACCGCCAACCCAGCCCCACTGACGATATGGCCCAAGAAGGCCACCTCCTTTAGCCAAAACTGGCATTTGCTGAATTTTGCGTACAGCTGATGCTCCCGTAACCTTTCCAATGTCAAGGCCAGGTGTCGTGCGTGCTCCCCTTCTGTCTTTGAGTAGACAAGGATGTCGTCAATAAAGATGATGACGAATACATCCAAATATTCCTTGAACACCCTGTTCATAAGGCTCGTAAATGCTGATGGTGCATTCGTGAGCCCGAACGGCATCACTGTGAACTCGAACAGTCCGTATCGGCTACTGAAAGCAGTCTTCGGAATGTCCTCTTCTCGGATCCGCAGCTGATAATAACCTGACCTTAAGTCAAGTTTCGAGAAGAAATGTGCTCCTCCAGCTGGTCGAACAACTCATCGATTCGTGGGAGTGGGTAGGTATTCCGAACCGTGAGTCTATTCAGCGCTCGATAGTCTATGCACAGGCGGAGACTTCCGTCCTTCTTCTTGACAAACAGCACCGGGGCTCCCCACGGTGAAGAACTTGGCCGGACGAACCCTGCCTCTACAAGTTCCTGCAGCTGACTCCGGAACTCTGCCAACTCCTTCGGGGCCATCCGGTAAGGGGCGCTAGATGCCGGCCTGGCTCCGGGCACTAACTCTATCTGAAAATCCTGCTCTCGACACGGAGGTAGTCCTGGCAATTTCTCTGGGAAGACGTCGACGAAGTCCCGCACCACTGGGATGTCTGTCATGGCCCCCTTGGCCTCCTCTATCTCAAACAGAATCTGGTAGACCTCTTCCCCCTGTAGATGGGCCTTAACGGCCTGTACTGAAGATAAAAGCACACAAGAGGCGGATCTTATACCTTCGATGACAATAAACGAGTCTTCATGCCTCACTGTGATCTTCTTCGCTTGGCAATCAATCTGGGCATGGTTCTAGTGCAACCATGTCATGCCCAGGATCAACTCGAAGACTGGCATTCTAAGAATCGTTGCCGCCACTTCGAATGGCTTCCCGCCAATCTCCGCCTCCATGTTGTAGTGGGCAGAGGTGAATAGCTCCGATCCATCAGGTAAACGCACCCTCCTCGTCAGGCCTGTGAACCGTTCTACGCCTTCTAGCCCTTCCACGAAAGCCTCTGATACGAACGAGTGCGAAGCACCCGTGTCGAACAATGTGTAGGCGGGTTTGCCGCTGACGAAGACTATACCTGGATCGGTTAAATGTCTTAGGATTCTGTAACTAGTTTCTTCCTATTTAATCATTTTTTTTGAGAAGTTCCTAAAAAAAATTGACAGCAGAGATAATGGAATTTTTATTTAAATAATTTAAAAACTCTTGTCATACCTGTTATGACTTGCTCCGGGTTTCGAGGCTGTTGCCAGATCCAAGGCATACACCTGCTCCACTCGCGCAGCGGAAGCGTGGTGGGCCCATAACCCACAGGTCCCAGGATCGAAACCTGGCTCTGATACCATTTGTAAGACCCCATTTTTTTTTTAATAAAAACACAGGGTCTTATGCCCAGAACCGCCGCTTTGCGGTGACAACTTCTCGCCCGGAAGCGTCATCACCACAAAATGCCGTTTCTGCCGGCCAATTCGATCGCAGCATAGTAACAAAATTAGAGTAATAACATGCGAAGCAAAACTCTAAGTAAATGTCCACAGAAATATCACATCAAGTAAAATATCTCCACGATGGGAGAGTCCACAAAACCAAGCACTGTAAATAAGGGCTTATGCCCGATACAACAATTCCTCACCACAAGATCTCTCATGTGGAAATAAAATAAACACTACTAGAGTAAGGGCCTCACGGTCCCAGCTGTCTGAACTCCTGTGCTAGACTGCCCTATCTCCAAGCGTGTCGACCTCTGGGGCTGCTCCTCCAATCTGGGCTCCGCGATCCCCTAAATGATGTGGTTCGAAAACCGTTAGTCTAAAAGACTAAGTCCTATCATCCCCCACCCCTTCCCCCATGGCTCCTAGGCACCGAGCGGAGAGGAAGAAAGGGAGGACTTGAAAGTGGAGAGTATATCAAATGCAGGTGACGGTGGACCTAAAACTAGCTATTTATATAGTAACTAAACATATTTGTAAACAAGTAAAGTAGAGTAACCTTAACTTATATGGGTACATATAAGCAAGGGGTCTTTTGCAAGGCTCCCATCGTATAAAGAGTCTCATACCAATTTATACGTTGGGGTGTCGGTTATTAACAGCAATATATATATGTAAGGAAAATTAACCTTAATTTATAAACTTGCCCACACAAGCTTATAGACCAAGGGGTCGTTTTGCAGGGCCTAATGTATAAGTGTCCCATACCACTTATATTTTAGGTGTCAAAGGTTAAATGAATCGCTTATGCTATGACATGCAAGTGGGTATGATGGATCAAGCAAGTGCAATACACACACCCGACTCTGTGCACACAGACCTTTAGTTCCCCCTTTCTGGAGCCTCACCTCCCAGGATACCTCCGTAGTGGCAGACGGAAGCGGTGGGTTGGGCCTCGCCCACCTCTAAACCAGTATAGCACTACTGGTCAGACCTATCGTATGCCTCAACGCTGGTGCACTAAGCGGACTCCTGCGTACTCTTGCCGGCTGGCGCACCGGACTTCTGTTGGCGAAGTGCTATCACAACACTTGCCGAGTCAACGTATTGGTGTCTGTGCTAAGATCCTCCAATACCGAAGACCCACCACCTTAATTTCATTCCTTTTATGCACATGCAAATTTACGCACCAACACCGAGCCGAAGCTCACCGGGCCATCCTGCCCTCTTACCACAACGACCGAGCCTATTGCTTGATCATCTAGCCAAAACTACTTCCCGTAACCTCGGGGTGTGTGAGAGTGAAACCCTAATTATTCTAGTTACTCTTGAAGTTTCATTATTCCTATGAGTTGCGTTAGCCCAGGACTGCCCAAGGTATTCCCCGTGAAGGGCTCTCGAAGGCACTAGGAACTACGATGGGATTACGCCCAAAGCTCCCTTTCGCAAGGCACTTATTATTATTGGTTACTACACAAATCTCTCAATCCCTTAGGGTTATAATTGAATTCTAACCCGAGTGTATATGACTCCTTCTTTTCAACGAGGATGAGTGATCCTTTGTCGATCCCGAACCCCACACAACTCTAACCAACCTCCACTACTCATCTACACTTCTGATGACAAACCTAATTCACCTACCAGACTAATGCCCCATTATTCCAACTTCCTAAACTCATTGTGCACTTTAATTTGATTTCTGCTGTTTTTACTAATTGCAGACCTCCCTAAGCTAATATGATGTACTCAATAGGTGATACTCTAAATTCTCCTCCAATAACTCTACAAATTTTACCAGAGGTCTATTATGATAAATATAGTCTAAATTCAGAAAATCATATTTTTCCCAATTAATCTACTATTTATTGAATTTTCCTCAAAAACTAGGTCATAGTCAATTTGAACATGAACCATAAGATTTTCTCAGGTAATGGCCTCCTAAAATTTTTATTCACTAAATAACAGATAAATATTATTGGTTGCCAATTTTCATAATTTGCCAGATAGTTCTTGACCTCTAAAGGATTTATTAAAAATAATTCCTAAGATCAAATATAATGAAGGAAGTGCCACAAATATGTCTCCAATAATTATGTAAAAATTACTAGGGCTTCATAAGGAACTAGAAACATCATGATGAAGAAATTAAAATTTTTTAGACAATTTAAATGTCATTATTAAATTTACCAAAGTTCCATAGAATTAAATAATTAAAGAAGCAACTACTAAATATCATTTTTCAAAAATTTCATAAAACTTTACAGAGATGGGTACCATGAATACAAGCCCCTTTGCTAAGTTTCATCAGATTTAATCAAGTATATTTTTCTCCAAAAATTCCTAAGTGAAAATTGTAAAACATGACTTTGTGAATAAAGTACCAAAAATATTCATCCAAAATTTATTATAAAATTTCCAGAGATATATATACCCTAAACAACTACCCATTCAAAAACTCAGCCCTTTTCAGAAAGTTTTGGTATTAGAGCTTATGATTTCAAAGCTAGTGCCCTAAACTAGGGTTATAGATTTAAGGGTTTAAATTCTTCCAAATGCCCTAAAATTTTAACCACAGGACCATAGTAACGCTATGGACATCATTCCCAAGTTTCAAGTCCATCCAAGATCCTTTGACCCCAAATTCTTCAAACCCTAGAAATTTACCCTAAAGGGCCTACCCTAAAATTCTAGGGCTACCCTAGTCCAAACCACTCCAAACTTCATAAGTGAGTGTAAAAAGTCAAATTATATCAGTGGCCAAAATTGCAGCCTCTGATGAGGGAATTTGGCCACTCAACCATCAAATAGTGGTTTTTGACCAAAATACCCTTATAAGGTCATATATAGGGTGGGTAAATTACCTATCCTAGAACATCTCCAAATGAGCTAAAGTTTTAACCCTATACCTATCATGACATCTAAGACCACCCACCAAAATTTGGGGAGTTTTAAATTAATTAGGTCACATAATTAAATTAATCATGATTTATTAAATGTTTCTAAAAACTATAGAAAAATATTCTCCAAAAATTCTAAATTTTGGACAGGTTCTAGATATGACTAAGACTTTCTCACTGCCCAAATTTCAACTTGTTTGGACAAGGAATGAAGTGTGGGCACCAAAAATAATTCCTGTTTAGGCCTAGGTATAGGTCCTACCAAAAAGGGTACCCTGGTCTAACCAGTGGCCCAAAAGGGTCCAAGCAATTTTTGCTACAAACTAGACACCCTAAGCTACAATTTTCATGTTGGGCAGATTTCCATTCAGGGTCCCTAAGTATTTTTAAAAATTAAATACATTAAATACATCTAATGTGACCGAAATGAAATGATATTTATTTAAATCCTAAAGTATCTGATTTGATGTCGCGCGAATCTTGGCGCAGATCGACGGCGCTGGGTTATCGTCCCCGATGAGCCAACGGCCAGGATTGCTTCTTCCTGTGCCGACTTCAAGCGTCTGCCGCCGGCCACCCAGTCCCTTCCCCGGCCGGCCACCGCCACCATCACCTCCGTTGAGGTGGTGGCTATCGCCAGACGGCGGCACAGCCGCCGGAGGGGCGGATTCCGGCGATCCAACCAATAAAATTTTCGGCCGAAAGCCATGAATTTTGCGAATTGGATCGGGCTCAATTGTGCCCGAACCTTGGCCCTAATGAAACCTAAGATCTACCCATGAGAAAAGAGGAGGAGGAGGACCTTGTTGGCGGCCTGGAGACGAGCGGATCTGCGGGTTGACATGGTGGTGGCGCCGCCGATCGGAATTCTGCAATCTCCCAGTAGACTCGCCGGATTTCTTCAGTTAAGGATTGGGAAATTCTTCTCCAAGCTCACTGATGATGTTTAAAACATCAGAGGGGGAGAAGAATGGAAGAAACTGCCATGGCCATCATGGCCATTAAAGGCTTGTTTCGGCCATGATGGTGGAGGCTGTAACAGCCCCTTGACAGCCAGGAAAATGGCTGGAAACTCCTCCCCTTCACTGGAGGAGATGAATGCCGCCATCAATGGGGACCATTGGCCTTTCCTTGGCCAATCTCCTCCTTCAACTCTCTTTCCCCTTTTCTCTCTCCTCCATTAGTATGGAATGAAGCTTTCTCTCTCTTTCCTAGTCACCAAAGCTGACCATGCTGACTCCCCAGCCTATTGGCAGCCCTTTCCACCCATAATATTTCATTATATTGTGGTTAACTTAAATGGAAAAAGGGGTTGAGCTTGGGTCAGTTTCCCCCTTTGCTAGGTTAATAATGTTGTGATGGGGTCATGGAGTCATGGTGAAGCCCTAATGTCCTTCTAAATTATTGTTTTGAATTTTACTATTTGCAGACCATGGTAGCTTTCATCCTCCTACCTAGGCCCACTTGGTCCCCAAGGTCTTCCTAGGGTTGGTCTTGACCTAGCCTTGCCCAAAATCACCCTTAGGGGGGTCTAGTTGAAATTGGGATGTTACAAATCCAACAAGTCAAAAAAAGGATTTCGCCCTCGAAATCACGATCTCGTCTACGGTAATCTTCTTACCGAAGAAAATGAACTTATAGTTGTTATTAAATAGGAAGATTAACCCCTACTCCTACTAAAGTAGTCTTACCTGTTAAAGTCAAGTAATTAATTTAAACTTCTTGAGTGGTTGAGAGGTATACCTGACCAAACAGCTCTGGATATTTCTGTTGCATCAGATCCTGCGGCTCCCAAGTATGCTCCTCTTGGCCGTGGTTCCTCCACAGAACCTTGACTAAGGGAATCTTTTTGCGTCGCAGGATCCGTACTCCTTTATCATCGATCCGCACCGGCTCCAAGTGAACAGATCGGTCCGAAGCTACCGGCCCTTCGGTGGTCGTAATCCGCTGCTCCGGGCGTAGTAGAGCCCTTCTCAGCGAGGATATGTGGAAAACATCATGCAGAGCTGCCAGCTCTGGTGGCAACTCCAGCCTGTAAGCCAGGACCCCTATCCGCTCCAGGATCCTGTAAGGGCCCATATATCTGGGGCTGAGCTTCTTCCTTCGGCCACGCATCCGAGAAACTCCATGCATAGGCCGGATCTTCAAAAACACTCGGTCCCCGACCTGAAATTCCACCTGACGATGGCGGGCGTCATAATACTTGGCCTGCCTGCTCTGTGCCTCTAACATCCTGTCCCTGATCAACCTCACCTGAGCCTCGGTGTCTTCAACAAAATCCGATCCCAAAGCCTTCGGGTCCTCGTCCTGAATCCAAGAGAGTGGGGTTCTGCATTTCCGTCCATATAGAGCCTCGTAGGGGGCCATGCCTATGCTGGCCTGATGACTGTTGTTGTACGAGAATTCCACCATCGGTAACATCTTTTCCCAAGGCTCTCCTCGGTCTAGGATGCATAGACGTAGCAGGTCTTCCAGTGTCCGATTTGTGCGCTCTGTCTGCCCGTCCGTCTGAGGGTGGAAGGCGGTGCTAAAAGTCAGTCGAGTGCCCAAGTATGCCTGAACCGACCGCCATTCCCTGGATGTAAACCGACCGTCCCGATCTGACACGATCGTCCTGGGTACTCCATGATAGCGAATGTACTGCTCCACAAACTTCCGAACCAGAACCCCCACTGAATCGTCCTTCCTGACTGGTATAAATCTAGCCACCTTCGTCAATCGATCTACGATGACCCAAATCGAATCATTTCCGGTTCGTGATCGGGGGGAGACCATGAATAAAATCCATCGCAATATCCTCAAACTTCCACTCTGGCACTGGAAGAGGTTGCAACAATCCCGCGGGGTTTCTGCATTCCGCCTTCACCAACTGGCAGGCTTCGCAATGGGTCACGAAGTGTGTAATATCCCTCTTCATTCCTGGCCAGAACATCATCCTCTTCAGATCGGCCATCATCTTGGTGATTCCCGGGTGTATCGAATACCTACTGCAATGCGCTTCCGCCATGATATCCTCCCGGATCTGACCTCCTGCGGGTATATAAATCCTTCCTCTGAAGTACAATAGCCCATCCTTCAAGGAATAATCCCCCGTCGAACCCTCCTCCAAGGTTCGAAATATCGGTTCCGCCCGAGGGTCTGTCTTTTGCCCTTCCCTGATGCGGTCCCGGATATCATCAATAGCGATCATCGACGCCAGATACTCCATGTATAATTCTGGATCGTCCTCGGATACTAGGGATATCTGCATGTCCCTGAAAGACCGGACCAGCTCCATAGACATAAGCTGAGGTCCCTTCCCTGCAGCATCTCCTCTCCGGCTCAACGCATCCGCCACCACGTTCGCCTTCCCGGGGTGGTAGTGCATAGTATACTCATAATCTGTCAGGAACTCCACCCAACGCCTTTGTCTGATGTTGAGGTCTTTTTGCGTGTCCACGTATCTCAGGTTCTGGTGGTCGGAGAAGATGTCGCAATGAACCCCGTACAGATAGTGCCGCCAAATCTTCAAGGCGAAGATTAGCGCGCCCATCTCCAGATCGTGGGCCGGGTAATTTTTCTCGTGAATCTTCAACTATCGAGAGGCATAAGCTATCACATGCCCGTTCTGCATCAGAACGGCACCCATCCCTTGGTAGGAGGCATCGGTATACACCTGGAATCCCTCACTTCCTGACGGAATAGCGAGGATGGGAGCCGAAGTGAGCCGACTCTTCAGCTCCACGAAGGCTGCCTCGCACTGTGGTGTCCAAATAAAAGGGGATTCCTTCTTCGTCAGAGTCGTAAGAGGGAGCGCGATCCGGGAGAATCCCTCTACAAACTTCCGGTAGTACCCGACAAGTCCCAAGAAGCTCTGTACATCTGTCGCCGTCTTCAATGGTGGCCAATCCTGAACGGCCCGAATCTTGGCCGGGTCTACCGCCAACCCAGCCTCACTGACGATATGGCCCAAGAAGGCCACCTCCTTTAGCCAAAACTGGCATTTGCTGAATTTTGCGTACAGCTGATGCTCCCGTAACCTTTCCAATGTCAAGGCCAGGTGTCGTGCGTGCTCCCCTTCCGTCTTTGAGTAGACAAGGATTTCGTCAATAAAGATGATGACGAATACATCCAAATATTCCTTGAACACCCTGTTCATAAGGCTCGTAAATGCTGATGGTGCATTCGTGAGCCCGAACGGCATCACTGTGAACTCGAACACTCCGTATCGGCTACTGAAAGCGGTCTTCGGAATGTCCTCTTCTCGGATCCGCAGCTGATAATAACCTGACCTTAAGTCAAGTTTCGAGAAGAAATGTGCTCCCTCCAGCTGGTCGAATAACTCATCGATTCGTGGGAGTGGGTAGGTATTCCGAACCGTGAGTCTATTCAGCGCTCGATAGTCTATGCACAGGCGGAGACTTCCGTCCTTCTTCTTGACAAACAGCACCGGGGCTCCCCACGGTGAAGAACTTGGCCGGACGAACCCTGCCTCTACAAGTTCCTGCAGCTGACTCCGGAACTCTGCCAACTCCTTCGGGGCCATCCGGTAAGGGGCCCTAGATGCCGACCTGGCTCCGGGCACTAACTCTATCTGAAAATCCTGCTCTCGACACGGAGGTAGTCCTGGCAATTTCTCTGGGAAGACGTCGACGAAGTCCCGCACCACTGGGATGTCTGTCATGGCCCCCTTGGCCTCCTCTATCTCAAACAGAATCTGGTAGACCTCTTCCCCCTGTAGATGGGCCTTAACGGCCTGTACTGAAGATAAAAGCACACAAGAGGCGGATCTTATACCTTCGATGACAATAAACGAGTCTCCATGCCTCACTGTGATCTTCTTCGCTTGGCAATCAATCTGGGCATGGTTCCAGTGCAACCATGTCATGCCCAGGATCAACTCGAAGACTGGCATTCTAAGAATCGTTGCCGCCACTTCGAATGGCTTCCCGCCAATCTCCGCCTCCATGTTGTAGTGGGCAGAGGTGAATAGCTCCGATCCATCAGGTAAATGCACCCTCCTCGTCAGGCCTGTGAACCGTTCTACGCCTTCTAGCCCTTCCACGAAAGCCTCTGATACGAACGAGTGCGAAGCACCCGTGTCGAACAATGTGTAGGCGGGTTTGCCGCTGACGAAGACTATACCTGGATCGGTTAAATGTCTTAGGATTCTGTAACTAGTTTCTTCCTATTTAATCATTTTTTTTGAGAAGTTCCTAAAAAAAATTGACAGCAGAGATAATGGAATTTTTATTTAAATAATTTAAAAACTCTTGTCATACCTGTTATGACTTGCTCCGGGTTTCGAGGCTGTGCCAGATCCAAGGCATACACCTGCTCCACTCGCGCAGCGGAAGCGTGGTGGGCCCATAACCCACAGGTCCCAGGATCGAAACCTGGCTCTGATACCATTTGTAAGACCCCATTTTTTTTTAATAAAAACACAGGGTCTTATGCCCAGAACCGCCGCTTTGCGGTGACACCTTCTCGCCCGGAAGCGTCATCACCACAAAACGCCGTTTCTGCCGGCCAATTCGATCGCAGCATAGTAACAAAATTAGAGTAATAACATGCGAAGCAAAACTCTAAGTAAAAGTCCACAGAAATATCACATCAAGTAAAATATCTCCACGATGGGAGAGTCCACAAAACCAAGCACTGTAAATAAGGGCTTATGCCCAATACAACAATTCCTCACCACAAGATCTCTCATGTGGAAATAAAATAAACACTACTAGAGTAAGGGCCTCACGGTCCCAGCTGTCTGAACTCCTGTGCTAGACTGCCCTATCTCCAAGCGTGTCGACCTCTGGGGCTGCTCCTCCAATCTGGGCTCCGCGATCCCCTAAATGATGTGGTTCGAAAACCGTTAGTCTAAAAGACTAAGTCCTATCATCCCCCACCCCTTCCCCCATGGCTCCTAGGCACCGAGCGGAGAGGAAGAAAGGGATGACTTGAAAGTGGAGAGTATATCAAATGCAGGTGACGGTGGACCTAAAACTAGCTATTTATATAGTAGCTAAACATATTTGTAAACAATTAAAGTAGAGTAACCTTAACTTATATGGGTACATATAAGCAAGGGGTCTTTTGCAAGGCTCCCATCGTATAAAGAGTCACATACCAATTTATACGTTGGGGTGTCGGTTATTAACAGCAATATATATATGTAAGGAAAATTAACCTTAATTTATAAACTTGCCCACACAAGCTTATAAACCAAGGGGTCGTTTTGCAGGGCCTAATGTATAAGTGTCCCATACCACTTATATTTTAGGTGTCAAAGGTTAAATGAATCGCTTATGCTATGACATGCAAGTGGGTATGATGGATCAAGCAAGTGCAACACACACACCCGACTCTGTGCACACAGACCTTTAGTTCCCCCTTTCTGGAGCCTCACCTCCCAGGATACCTCCGTAGTGGCAGACGGAAGCGGTGGGTTGGGCCTCGCCCACCTCTAAACCAGTATAGCACTACTGGTCAGACCTATCGTACGCCTCAACGCTGGTGCACTAAGCGGACTCCTGCGTACTCTTGCCGGCTGGCGCACCGGACTTCTGTTGGCGAAGTGCTATCACAACACTTGCTGAGTCAACGTATTGGTGTCTGTGCTAAGATCCTCTAATACCGAAGACCCACCACCTTAATTTCATTTCTTTTATGCACATGCAAATTTACGTACCAACACCGAGCCGAAGCTCACCGGGCCATCCTGCCCTCTTACCACAACGACCGAGCCTATTGCTTGATCATCTAGCCAAAACTACTTCCCGTAACCTCGGGGTGTGTGAGAGTGAAACCCTGATTATTCTAGTTACTCTTGAAGTTTCATTATTCCTATGAGTTGCGTTAGCCCAGGACTGCCCAAGTTATTCCCCGTGAAGGGCTCTCGAAGGCACTAGGAACTACGATGGGATTACGCCCAAAGCTCCCTTTCGCAAGGCACTTATTATTATTGGTTACTACACAAATCTCTCAATCCCTTAGGGTTATAATTGAATTCTAACCCGAGTGTATATGACTCCTTCTTTTCAACGAGGATGAGTGATCCTTTGTCGATCCCGAACCCCACACAACTCTAACCAACCTCCACTACTCATCTACACTTCTGATGACAAACCTAATTCACCTACCAGACTAATGCCCCATTATTCCAACTTCCTAAACTCATTGTGCACTTTAATTTGATTTCTGCTGTTTTTACTAATTGCAGACCTCCCTAAGCTAATATGATGTACTCAATAGGTGATACTCTAAATTCTCCTCCAATAACTCTACAAATTTTACCAGAGGTCTATTATGATAAATATAGTCTAAATTCAGAAAATCATATTTTTCCCAATTAATCTACTATTTATTGAATTTTCCTCAAAAACTAGGTCATAGTCAATTTGAACATGAACCATAAGATTTTCTCAGGTAATGGCCTCCTAAAATTTTTATTCACTAAATAACAGATAAATATTATTGGTTGCCAATTTTCATAATTTGCCAGATAGTTCTTGACCTCTAAAGGATTTATTAAAAATAATTCCTAAGATCAAATATAATGAAGGAAGTGCCACAAATATGTCTCCAATAATTATGTAAAAATTACTAGGGCTTCATAAGGAACTAGAAACATCATGATGAAGAAATTAAAATTTTTTAGACAATTTAAATGTCATTATTAAATTTACCAAAGTTCCATAGAATTAAATAATTAAAGAAGCAACTACTAAATATCATTTTTCAAAAATTTCATAAAACTTTACAGAGATGGGTACCATGAATACAAGCCCCTTTGCTAAGTTTCATCAGATTTAATCAAGTATATTTTTCTCCAAAAATTCCTAAGTGAAAATTGTAAAACATGACTTTGTGAATAAAGTACCAAAAATATTCATCCAAAATTTATTATAAAATTTCCAGAGATATATATACCCTAAACAACTACCCATTCAAAAACTCAGCCCTTTTCAAAAAGTTTTGGTATTAGAGCTATGATTTCAAAGCTAGTGCCCTAAACTAGGGTTATAGATTTAAGGGGTTTAAATTCTTCCAAATGCCCTAAAATTTTAACCACAGGACCATAGTAACCCTATGGACATCATTCCCAAGTTTCAAGTCCATCCAAGGTCCTTTGACCCCAAATTCTTCAAACCCTAGAAATTTACCCTAAAGGGCCTACCCTAAAATTCTAGGGCTACCCTAGTCCAAACCACTCCAAACTTCATAAGTGAGTGTCAAAAGTCAAATTATATCAGTGGCCAAAATTTCAGCCTCTGATGAGGGAATTTGGCCACTCAACCATCAAATAGTGGCTTTTGACCAAAATACCCTTATAAGGTCATATATAGGGTGGGTAAATTACCTATCCTAAACATCTCCAAATGAGCTAACGTTTTAACCCTATACCTATCATGACATCTAAGACCACCCACCAAAATTTGGGGGAGTTTTAAATTAATTAGGTCACATAATTAAATTAATCATGATTTATTAAATTTTTCTAAAAAACTATAGAAAAATATTCTCCAAAAATTCTAAATTTTGGACAGGTTCTAGATATGACTAAGACTTTCTCACTGCCCAAATTTCAACTTGTTTGGACAAGGAATGAAGTGTGGGCACCAAACATAATTCCTATTTAGGCCTAGGTATAGGTCCTACCAAAAAGGGTACCCTGGTCTAACCAGTGGCCCAAAAGGGTCCAAGCAATTTTTGCTACAAACTAGACACCCTAAGCTACAATTTTCATGTTGGGAAGATTTCCATTCAGGGTCCCTAAGTATTTTTAAAAATTAAATACATTAAATACATCTAATGTGACCGAAATGAAATGATATTTATTTAAATCCTAAAGTATCTGATTTGATGCCGCGCGAATCTTGGCGCAGATCGACGGCGCTGGGTTATCGTCCCCGATGAGCCAACGGCCAGGATTGCTTCTTCCTGTGCCGACTTCAAGCGTCTGCCGCCGGCCACCCAGTCCCTTCCCCGGCCGGCCACCGCCACCATCACCTCCGTTGAGGTGGTGGCTATCGCCAGACGGCGGCACAGCCGCCGGAGGGGAGGATTCCGGCGATCCAACCAATAAAATTTTCGGCCGAAAGCCATGAATTTTGCGAATTGGATCGGGCTCAATTGTGCCCGAACCTTGGCCCTAATGAAACCTAAGATCTACCCATGAGAAAAGAGGAGGAGGAGGACCTTGTTGGCGGCCTGGAGACGAGCGGATCTGCGGTTGACATGGTGGTGGCGCCGCCGATCGGAATTCTGCAATCTCCCAGTAAACTCGCCGGATTTCTTCAGTTAAGGATTGGGAAATTCTTCTCCAAGCTCACTGATGATGTTTAAAACATCAGAGGGGGAGAAGAATGGAAGAAACTGCCATGGCCATCATGGCCATTAAAGGCTTGTTTCGGCCATGATGGTGGAGGCTGTAACAGCCCCTTGACAGCCAGGAAAACGGCTGGAAACTCCTCCCCTTCACTGGAGGAGATGAATGCTGCCATCAATGGGGACCATTGGCCTTTCCTTGGCCAATCTCCTCCTTCAACTCTCTTTCCCCTTTTCTCTCTCCTCCATTAGTATGGAATGAAGCTTTCTCTCTCTTTCCTAGTCACCAAAGCTGACCATGCTGACTCCCCAGCCTATTGGCAGCCCTTTCCACCCATAATATTTCATAATATTGTGGTTAACTTAAAAGGAAAAAGGGGTTGAGCTTGGGTCAGTTTCCCCCTTTGCTAGGTTAATAATGTTGTGATGGGGTCATGGAGTCATGGTGAAGCCCTAATGTCCTTCTAAATTATTGTTTTGAATTTTACTATTTGCAGACCATGGTAGCTTTCATCCTCCTACCTAGGCCCACTTGGTCCCCAAGGTCTTCCTAGGGTTGGTCTTGACCTAGCCTTGCCCAAAATCACCCTTAGGGGGGTCTAGTTGAAATTGGGATGTTACATGCCATGAAGGAAGAGATTGCTGCTCTCAAGAAGAATGAAAACTGGGACCTTGTGCCCAAGGTTGATGGCATTACTCCGGTCACTTGTAAGTGGGTGTATAAGTTTAAGAAGAAGACTGATGGGAGCATTGATAGGTTCACAGCTCACCTGTTGGTCAAGGATTCTCACAGCAGTATGGAGAAGACTATGAGGAGATGTTTAGTCCAGTTGCGAAGATGACTTCAGTTAGAGTGGTGATTGTCTTGGCTGCTAGCAAGGGGTGGAGGATGTGGCAGCTTGACGTGAAGAATGCTTTTCTTTACAGAGAGATTGACAAGGACATCTTCATGGAGCAACCACTTGGTTTTATTTCTGAAGATCATCCGGACTATGTCTACAAGCTCAGGAAGGCTCTCTATGGGTTGAAGCAAGCTCCTAGAGCTTGGTATTGGAAGATTGCAGAATATCTCCAATTCTGCGGATACCTCACTTCAAACTCAGATTCTAGCTTGTTCGTCAAGAAGAAGGGGGAGCTTCAAGTCTTAGTCCTGCTGTATGTGGATGACATGATCATCACAGGGAATTCGGAGGGGGAAGTAGCAAGGCTCAGGCTGAGCTTGCTATACGCTTTGAGATGAAAGACTTGGGAGAGCTTTTTCACTTTCTCGGTGTTAGAAAGTAGAGAAAAGAAGCGAAAAGTAGAGAACAAGCCGAATAAGCTTTTGAATAATTGAAATTTTATTATCCAAAGAAGGTATCTATTACAAAGGTATGCCCTCCCTTATATAGAATGGAGGAGAGATGAGAGAATACAAATAAGAGATGTGGGACTAAAATTTACAGGACTAGGCGGACTATACAAAACAAACCGCACAGGCCGCGCGGTTAGACAGCAGGGCTAACCGCACGGCTACCACCAGAGAGGAAGAGAGACCGCCAGGGTAGACCGCCAGACCGCCCGGTCTCCAAGCCGGCTGAGACAAACCGCCAGACCGCGCGGTCTTCAACCCGCCAAGACAAACCGCCAGACCGCCCGGTCACCAACTTCAACACTCCCCCTCAAGCTGGAGCATATATATCGATCATGCCCAGCTTGTCGCAGATGTGGAAAAAGGAAGCGGACACCGGCTTGGTGAAGACATCTGCCAACTCGTTGTCGGAAGTGACAAATGGAGTGCAGATCTGTTTCTTCAATATTTCTTCCCGAATAAAATGACAGTCGACTTCTATGTGTTTTGTTCTCTCATGAAAGACCGGATTTTTGGAAATGTGTATCGCGGCCTTATTGTCACAGAACATAGGAAGAGGATAGTTGTAAACCTCTCCTAAGTCAAGCATGAGAGCCCGCAACCACTTCAACTCACATGTAGTCGATGCCATGCTGCGATATTCCGCCTCTGCACTAGACCTGGAAACGACAGACTGTTTCTTGCTCTTCCAACTCACAAGATTACCTCCAACAAATGTGCAGAAACCTGAAGTCGACTTGCGGTCCACTTTGTCATCCGCATAGCTTGAATCAGAGTAAGCTTCAACCCTTAGGTGACCATTTTTCTGAAATAGGAGACCTTTCCCTGGAGCAGCTTTAATATACTCTAATATTCTCATAGCAGATTGTAGATGACACTCCCTCGGAGCTTGCATGAACTGGCTCACTTTGCCAACAGCATAAGAGATGTCGGGTCTGGTTACCATGAGATATATGAGCTTGCCCACCAGACGCCGGTATCTCGTAAGATCAGAGAGAAGAGGTGAGTTATCTGTCCAAGTTTTGTCTTCTCCAGCAGCCATAGGACAACGAGCAGGTTTAGCACCAGTGAGTCCTGCCTCCTTCAAAAGATCAAGAGCATACTTCCTTTGTGAAAGGACCATGGAGTTGGGTTTTCTAGAGATTTCAATCCCCAGAAAGTATTTCGGGGAGCCCATATCCTTTGTGACCAGATGGTGACGAAGGTGTTTCTTGGTCATCAATACCCCATCCTGGTCATCGCCAGTAAGAAGAATGTCATCAACATAAACCGCAAGAACAACAAGACCAGATGCGGTTTTCCGAACAAACAAGGAGTGATCTGCTGAGCTTCTTGTAAAACCAATGGCCGCAACAATGCTACTAAACTTGTCAAACCAGGCACGAGGACTCTGCTTGAGGCCATAGATAGCCTTCTTTAGCCGGCATACCCTTGTCTCCCCCTGAGCAACATACCCAGGAGGTTGCTCCATGTAAACATCTTCCTGCAGATCGCCATAGAGGAAGGCATTCTTAACATCGAGCTGCGAGATGGCCAATCCCGGTTGACAGCCACAGAGAGAAGAACCCGAATAGTGCTGAGGCGAGCCACGGGAGAGAAAGTGTCAAAGTAATCAAGCCCATAAGTTTGGGTAAAACCCTTGGCAACCAGGCGAGCCTTATAACGATCCACACTGCCATCCGGGAGAAACTTCACCACGAAGACCCATCGACAACCAACAACATCTGTGCCGTAAGGAGGAGGAACAAGGGTCCAGGTACCCCGTTCAGTCAGAGTAGCAATCTCCTCATCCATGGCAGCTTTCCAATGAGGAATAATAAGGGCCTCCTGATAGGAACGGGGGGTGGTAGTAGCTGAGATAGCCAGAGCGAAAGCTCTGCGAGAAGGGGTAAGACGATCATAGGAAACAACTGCAGCAAGCGGGTGTTGGGTACATGCCCGAACCCCCTTGCGAAGAGCAATAGGGAGATCCAGGTCAACAGGGCCTCAGTATCCAGAGTATCCGTGGTGGAGAGAGCTGGCCCGGAGCAGAGAGAGATGGCAGCGGAGTGGAGGGAGAAAGCGGAGTAGAGGGTGGAGATGGTGGAGGTGGTGGAGATGGTGGAGATGGTGGAGATGGCGGAACATCAGTGGGAGCAGAGGGGATGGATGGGTTGGTAGGAAAAGTAGGAGCAGGAGGAGGAGAGGAGGAAGCGGGAGAGAAGTAAGAGACATTGTCGAAGAAGGTGACATCCGCAGAGACAAATTGCTTGCGGGTAACGGGATCAAAGCAACAATAACCTTTCTGAGTGGGAGAGTAGCCCAGAAAGACACATTTGGTGGCACGTGGTGAGAGTTTATCACGGGTGGCAGCGGGAGAGTGCACAAAGGCCGCGCACCCAAAGATGTGTAGAGGAAGAGGAAAGGGATCCTTGTCCGGATAAAGAATGGAGAAGGGGGTAGCACCGTGGAGAACTGTGGAGGGAAGGTGATTGATGATATAGCAGGAGAGGAGGACAGCATATCCCCAATAGGAGCGAGGAACATGCATGTGAGTCATCATAGTGCGAGCGACATCAAGGAGGTGACGGTTTTTGCGTTCCGCCACCCCATTTTGTTGTGAGGTGTAGACACAGCTGGTTTGACGAATGACACCATGGTGAATACAAAAGGATGAGAACTCGTGGCTAAGATACTCCTTGGCATTGTCAGAACGAAGGAGTTTAATAGATGTATCGAACTGAGTCTTAACCATAGAATAAAAGGAGGTCCAAACAGAGAACAGCTCGGAGCGATCTTTGAGAAGATATACCCACGTACATCGAGAGAAATCATCAATGAAGGTGACAAAGTAGGAACTACCCCGACCGATGGTGAGGTTAGGAGCGGGACCCCATATGTCGGAGTGAACGAGGTCGAACGGACGGGAAGAGCCCCGACTCTGCGTTGGGGGGAAGGATGAGCGGTGATGCTTGCCAAGTTGACAAGCATCACAGTTGAGAGGAGGATGATGAGGAGGGAGGTGCGGCAGGAACTGTCGTAGAATGCGGGGAGGAGCATGTCCAAGGCGAAGATGCCATTGGAGAAGATCTGTAGAGGAGGAGGAGAAGGCGGATAGAGCAGAAACATTGTCGAGGAAGTAGAGGCCACCACTCTCTGTCCCGGTAGCAATCGTCCGTTGGGAGTCCGGATCCTGAAAAGTGCAAGAGGTAGGGGTGAATATGACAGAACACCGTAGTTGCTTGCATAAAGAAGTAACTGATAGTAAATTGCACGGAAACTTGGGCACATAGAGGGTATCAGCCAAGCAGAGAGATGGAGTGACGGGAACCAGGCCCGTCCCATGGACCGGGGAGGGAGATCCATCAGCAACAATAACCGGGGCAACTGAGCATGTGTGTCAAGAAGAGAAAAACAGTGAGGATTGCCTGTCATATGATTTGTGGCGCCAGAGTCTATTAGCCATCTTCCGCGAGTAACAACATGAGCACTACCAGAAGAGGTTACTACAGAGGCGGACAGGCCGGAGGAGGGGAAAGCCATGGAAGCAAGAGAGGAGCAAACCGCGACGATAAGAACAAGCCGCGAGAAGAGAAAAGAGCACCAAGCCGGGCGAACAGAAAACAGGTCGGGCGGCTAGAAAGACCGCTACCAAGAAGCAGAGCAAAGCAGAGGGAAAGAAGTCGCACGGCCTGAAAAAGTCGGGCGAACAGAGGAGAACAAGTCGCACGGAAAAAAGAGGAAGCCGGGCGACTAGCAAGAAGGAGCGGGTGACCGCGACCAAGATGCGGGTGAGAAAGGAACAACCCGCACGGTCAGGCAGATCACAGCAGCTGCTAGAAAGCGGTCAAAGGCACAGCGGGGAAGAGGTCGCGCGGACTGAAAAGGCCGAGCGAACAGAAGAGAGGAGAAGAGCCGGCGACCGCGACCAAGATGCGGGTGAGAAAGGAACAACCCGCACGGTCAGGCAGATCACAGCAGCAAACCGCGAGTAGAGAGACAACACACGCGGACAGAGACAGACCGCAACGACTAGGAAGTCGGAGCGGCAAGAAAGAACAAGGAGCGCGGCGACAAGGAAACAGGTCGCTGCGACAAAGAGCAGTAGGAGAAGAGAACCAAGAAGAAGCAAGCCGCGCGAACAGGGCAGCGGACAGAAACAAGCCGCGCGGATAGAAACAAGCCGCGCGGACAGAAGAGAAGTCAAGTCGCAAAACGCGGAAAACAAGCCGCGAACAACAGAGAGCGCACAGAATCAGGAGGAAATGACCGTGTCCTCTGATACCATGTTAGAAAGTAGAGAAAAGAAGCGAAAAGTAGAGAACAAGCCGAATAAGCTTTTGAATAATTGAAATTTTATTATCCAAAGAAGGTATCTATTACAAAGGTATGCCCTCCCTTATATAGAATGGAGGAGAGATGAGAGAATACAAATAAGAGATGTGGGACTAAAATTTACAGGACTAGGCGGACTATACAAAACAAACCGCACAGGCCGCGCGGTTAGACAGCAGGGCTAACCGCACGGCTACCACCAGAGAGGAAGAGAGACCGCCAGGGTAGACCGCCAGACCGCCCGGTCTCCAAGCCGGCTGAGACAAACCGCCAGACCACGCGGTCTTCAACCCGCCAAGACAAACCGCCAGACCGCCCGGTCACCAACTTCAACACTCGGTCTTGAAGTGGATACGAATAAGAGCGGTATATTCATTTGCCAAAGAGGTTATGCAGATCGCATTGTGAAGCGGTTCGGCATGGGCGAAGGAAAGAGTTGCTCTACTCCACTGGAACATGGGCTGAAACTTCGACGAGATGAGGGGAGGGTTCTTCATAATCCCTTGGTGTTCAGGGCTCTTGTTGGGAGCTTAATCTACCTGACGATTACAAGGCCAGACATTACTTACGCTGTTGGCCGAGTAAGTCGGTTTATGGCTAAACCAAGGAAGTCTCATCTAGTGGCGGCGAAGCATATCTTGAAGTATGTCAAGTCAACTTCTGACATGGGACTTCTCTACAGAAGGGACTCGGATTTTGTCTTGATTGGGTACACGGATGCTGACTATGGCAGTGATTCGGATGATCGAAGGTCCACTTCAGGTTATGTGTTCACTTGCGGTTCAGCTAGCATCTCGTGGTGTAGCAAGAAGCAGGACTCGGTGTCCGACTCAACTACAGTGGCAGAGTATAAGGCTTCGTCCTTGGCTGCTCGGGAAGCCATCTGGTTGAGGAGGCTTATAGAGGATGTTCATGAAGAAGTTCAAGGGCCGACTTTACTCTCGGGGTGACAATGAGAGTGCTCTCAAGCTGGTAAACAATCTAGTGTGTCACGCTAGGACCAAGCACATTGAGATCGATCACCACTTCATAAGGGAGAAGGTGTTGGAGGGGTCTCTTTTGGTCGGGCATGTCCGGAGTGAAGACAATCTTGCTGACATCTTCACGAAGCCACTGTCGAAGGGGCCTTTTGAGCGGTTGCGCAGCTTGTTGGGCTTGATCACCACTTCTCACTTCAAGGGGGAGTGTTGAAAATTGTGAAGTGGAATTGGTTGATAGGCAGGCCGGGCGGCCTATGCGGACATATCTGGCAGACTGGGCGGACTGGGTGGACTGCTGATAAGCGGCCTGGTGATAGGTCTAGTGGAAGCTGGTTTGTTCTTCTGAGCAGGTTGTGCGAATTAGGTTCGCGGCCTGGGCGGTCTGTTATCTGCGGATAGGGCGTTGCCTGATTGGTTTAGCCAAGGAGCGGCCTGAGCGGATACAGGTTCGCGGACTGGTGTACTTTGCTCAGTGGACATGTTGCAAGCTTGTGTAACCGGCGGATTGGATCCTGTTCGCGGGAGGCTGCGGACTGGCGTGTTCGCGGTGTTCGCAGTTGCGGACTGGCCTTAGAGTTTGGCTGCGGCCTTGCCGAGCTCTGGTAGTACAACACTGCTGTTGCTGTGGCGGACTGGTGTGTGGAGTCCGGCAGATGGATGTTTCATTGGGCAGGTGTGCGAGTAGCTTGCAGACTGCTTCTCCTTAGTGGAGTTTTGGTGGTCTGTGTTGCTTGGTTGTTTGGCAGACAGATTTATGTCCGCCGAGCTCGCGTTAGGACTTTGGTGGTTCTGGACTTGGTCACACTCTGTGACAAGTCCAGTATGTCTGCAGTATTCGCCAAGCCCATTGTTGACCGGGTGGACTGCCTTTGGTTGTGGGCTTGTGGCGGATGGAGGCGTTGTTGTGGTGATATGCGGATTGCCTCTTGTTGTGCGGACAGTCACTGTAGGGGGTTGATGTCCAGTGTTTGGGTGCTTTGCGGGCTGGTGCCTTGTCCGCAAAGCCTGGGCGGACTGATGAGGGTTCGCCCAAAGGTGCCTTGCTCCTGGCGGGTTGATCCTTGGAACCGGCTAAGTTCTTGCGGACTCAGCGGAGGGTGGTTTTGCTTGCGCGCTGGCTAGGGCGGTGTCTCTATCTCTAGGGCGGTGACCACACTCCTCACCTCACATATAAATAAACCCCCCCACCCCCCCGGCACGTCTACAGTAACTGAGTGAACAATAAGTGGGGCTTGGGCAAATTGCTGCGGTCTGCATTTTCTGTCCGCGCGGGTTGAGTTGAGCTTACGGTTTGTTGTGTGCAGGTAGCGCGGGTAGCTTCAAGGAGCCAGGAGTTTGGCTTTGACTTCGGTCAAGTACTTGGAAGTGTGCGGTCTCTGCGGTTTCAGCAGGTCGCTCTGTGGCTTGTCAGTTCTCTGCTTCAACTTTTGCAAGTTCCAATAACCTGTCCGTCAGGCGCAGACGGGTATGCGGTCTGTTCTTCAGTTCATCAGCAGGAGGCAAATAACGGTGTGTCCGCATGGCCTCATGGCCTCGGCGGACTCCGTGTCTATTCAGCGGATTGCAGCTTCAGCTCGGGAGGCCTCGGCGGACTTGGCGACTTGGCGTTCTCAGCGTTTTCCAGTGCATTCCGCCCGGCTTGGGTTTTGGTGCCTTCTGTTATCGCTTGTATACTAGTGAAATCATGTCTCGCTACGTATACCTCGCCTTGTAAAGAAGTGGAATGAATAAAAGATCTGCTTGTGCTTCTATTGTTTGTTTGTGTTAACCTTGTTCCTTGGGTTTCTGCTAGATCAAAGTGTGAACTGGGTAGTACCGAGAATATTAATTTGGTTTGGGCTATCTTGCTGACCACTTTGAGAAAATTCAACATATGAGAGTTATCTCTCTGAGTTGTAAGCCTTAGTTTATAAAGGCTGAGGTAGGGCTGAGTGCCTGAGGTAGGGGATTCATTTCTCTGAGCTGCAGGCCTGGTGAAAGAGGCTTAGGTAGGGCTTGATTGCCTAAGTTATAGTAGTGTGGACTCACTCTGAGGTAGGATTCTCTGGAAGAATCTGAGTTGTAGGACTTGCAGAAGTCTGAGCTGTAGGAACCTTTCAGGGTTCTGAGTTGTAAGATCCGAGGATCTGGGAACAAAGAAGGGAGTTAGGTCGAATCTAGTATACTGTTAGATAGGTGAAGGGGGAAAGTGGATGTACCCTTCTCTTAGGGAACCACTATAAATCTGTGTGAAATCTGTGTTGGTTGTGTTTGTATTGAAAGTGTGTTGTGATAGTTATTGCATAGATTAATTACTAGTAAAATATACTGTCTGCCTTAATAAAAATAGAATTGAACCTATTCACCCCCCCCCCTCTAGGTGTTTAGGATATCTTGAAACGAATTCTTTCAATAACCATAGTAAACTGACCTGAAATTACCAAAATACCCTTGGCTGGGTCTGCTAATAGCCAAACTCCGCTGTTTTGAAGGGTTATGGGCAGACCAGCGGGGACAAGACAGTAAAAAGTACCTCGTAGATCTGGGCGAGCTGGGGAACCCGACCACCCCTAAAGATCTGGCTTGCCTGCTGCTGCCGAGCTCCTTTACGTGAGCACAAGCTGGGACGGCGAGCTCGTCCATTGGTTGGTTATCATTAGTAGATCTCTTCTCGACGAAACCTGGAATGAGCTCGACGAATACCGAGCTCGGGGTCTGCGGGTGCTGAGCTCGGGCTTCTGATTTCCCTGCTGAGCTCACCTGGCCTTTGAGCGATCTGCACCGCTGGGTCTGGTTCCTGTGGACCCTACTCACCGGATATGTGGTTGTACATAATGTTGAAACTGAAATCTCGGTCTCTTGTGGAGTTCACCCTTGGGGAAGGGGTGACTGCGCACCTACTACCCTCAAGCGAATGATCTAGGCACAAGACTAGGAACACAAGGGACAGACCCAAGGTCTCAGCGTGGAGGTCCCTCCGCATACCCGGAAGGCTAACTAATTCTTCCCCTCCTCAGCCAAAGGCTGAGACAAGATACCTTAGGAGGGCTCTCTTGGCCGACTGAAACATGTGAGGAGAATCTCAAGACCAACTCTCTCCTATCCAGATGTGTCTCCTTGGGTCTATACAAAATGTTCCTCACCCGTCCTACCAATGGCGCAATCTCGCCGAGCAATTCTTCTTTATGTAGCCTAAATTAGGCCGCCAACAATGTAATATAGGCCTTCTAGGGCCTGCACAAGGCATTGCGAGCATTTTAATTTACAGGAATATAAATTCCATACTTTGGCATGCAGGCCGGCAACATGAGCAAAATTAGGCCTTCGAGGGCCGGCACAAACTTGGGCTTAAGCCCGTTATTCCCCGCTTGGTACTGCAACACCTGTACGCCAACGTCCCGCCAAATGGTGGCAAAATAAACATCGGCTCCACCTCTGCCTCTGGGCGGTGATGCTTACTCCTATGAGAAAATAATAAACAACTTCCACGGAGTTTTCCCAGAGAACCCCAGAACATCGCCAATCTGGCTTACACATCCGGATGGGCTTCACACAGCATGCTTAAATCCGTACTCACGCTTCCGGATACTAAATGCAACCAGCTGCGGGGATGTACACATCGGCCCGTCGGAGAGCCCGCTAACCCCCCCCCCCCCCACTATTTAGTGGAGAGGGGCTTCCATGCAAATATGATAATTGAGGGCTTCACCTACCCAAGAAGAAACTTTGTTACCCTTGACACGTGTTTGGCGGCGGTGTCGGGAGAACAAATCTAGGCCAGTCTTGCCCCGGGCGGCTGCGACGAGGAAGTAGAGCAAGGGTTCGGGCCTTGTTTTGGGCGGCGACGGCGAGGAGGAATAGCAAGGGCTCGGGCTTTGCTTTGGGCGGTAACGGCGAGGAGGAATAGCAAGGGATCGGGCCTTGCTTTGGGCGGCCCTTGCAGCGGCGCTCCGGCTGCCTTTTTTAGCCGGCGACGGGAGAGAGGGATCGGGAGAGATAGGGATGGGGCGGCTCTTGCTTGGCCGACGACGGGAGAGAGAGATTGGCTGGGGAGAGAAGGGCGGGCTGCCCTTGCTTGGCTGGTGACGGGAGAGGAGAGGGGCTGGGGAGAGAAGGGCGGGCTGCCCTAGCTTGGCCGGCGACGGGAGAGGCGATATGGATCGGGTTTTTCCCTCCCCTTTGTTGTACCCGAGCCCTCTCCCCCCATTCTCCTTTTTTATTTTTTTTCCTGTGCTGCTGCCCGAGCTCCCCCCTACCTCTCTTTATTTCTCTTTTTCTTTATTGATTTGTTGTCCCCACCTGTACCGAGCCTCCCCTGTACCTGATGGCCATCCCCCTGCCTCCTTTTTTTTGCCTTGCTGCCCTCCTTCCCCTCACCATCTATACATATAAATATATATATATATATATATATATATATATATATATATATATATATACATATAATAAATGTATATATTAAAAATAAATAAATATATATATATATATTGTAACACAAAACATAAAATCCCCATACGCATGTACGATATCTCGCCTGTCCTCGAACGGGGCTGCACCAAAACATCGCTCATAGCATACCCCGGGCCCGCTACCTGGGGAGGATCCCACTCAGCCGGATACGGGGTTGTACATTGTGTACAACACTTTATGTTCAAGGCGACTTGGTCGCATAATTAAAGAATTAATCTAGGTCTCTTAATCCCTTGGGAAAACAACAAAGCTTCGTTCAATCATTATCACACGTCATAATAACCATGATATGTATTTAGGAACATTTGACACAGGAGTTTGGATGACACACATACGGGTTAACACTAGGTTATGGGTGCGCTTAGCAAAAATATAGCTCATGTCACTGGGACCCATAGGGGATACGATAGAGGGTTGAGTTTGTGACTATATTGGGAAGGCAACCCTGATTGGTGTCCAGTAGGTCACTCCATAGTAACGAGTGATAGAGTGCGAGACCTAAGGATAGTGGTTGGAATGGAAACCGGCGAAAGACCGCCGACTTCCAAATAATAACTTAATTTATTAGGATAGTTCCATAGTAACAACGCGAGTTGGGTATGGATCATGGGTAGACACCAAATAAAATAAATATCCTTGCGAAAGGGAGCTTTGGGATTCAACACATCGTAGTTCCTAGTGCCCTCGAGAGCCCTTCATCGGGCATGCCCTGGGCAGTCCTGGAATTAACCCTAAACTGCTATGTATAATGAACGGCAGACAAGAATAGTTTAATAGGATAAGACACTGACGTTCAATCTCACCCGTGGTGGGTTGGAGGGAAATTTAATAAACGCACTAATGTGCAATCTCACTTGTGATGGGTAGGATGGAAATTGAATAAAGGTACTAATGTGCAATATCACCCGTGATGGGTCGAGGGGATTTAGGGCGGGTTGGTCCTGCGAGCTGGAGGCTCGGGTTGGAATATCTTGCATGTGCATAAACCTGTGGCGGGTCATGCGGTAATGGGTCAATCGTCATACTGATGGCAGTACGGTGACTCTGGCGAGGTGTGAGGGTTTGAGGGGCCAGTGGGTTATTTTACATTGTGGTCAGGAGTACGCTCCCCGAGAATGCACACTCGACCAAAAAGACTGGTGGGTAGCCAACAAATAGTACGCAAGACTCTAGAGTGCACCTAGGACATGTACAGAGGCATGTGGGAGGTCTAGGCCTGGTAGTGTGTATACCTGCCTAGGAGTGGATACGCCCGCTCCACTGCTGCCGTAGCCACAACGGTAGTACCAGAGAGTGATGCTAGCTCTGAAAAGTGGGAACTAAAGGTCTGTGATCACAGAGTCGTGTGCGTGAGTTGCACTTGCATGAGCCATAAATCGCATGCATATCATACATTCTTAACTAGGACAAACACACCATAGATCTTTATCATATAAATTAGTATGGGCTCTTTTATATCATAAGTTATATTTCTGGAAACCTTAACTTATAAGTTTGTATGGGCATTCATATAAGTTAAGGTACTTCTGTGATGGTAATAATAGCTCACATTACTCGTTGTCTTTACTCTTCTTACATTCAATGCTTGCTTAGTTTCAGTACTTATTTTCTTACATCACTTTACTTGTTTCTGTTCAACTCTTCTTACTTTTCATGCACCATATATATAGAACTGCTAGAGTAGAAATAACTGATATATATGTACTCTTAGTGTAGTTCCATTGTCACTTATTTCCTTTGTTATACCCCTTGTTGTCCTCTGCTTTGTCCTCTCGCCTGGTGCCTAGGAGGAAACGACTTAGTCTTTTGACTAACGGTCGGTGTGACCAATCATTTTAGGAGCTCGAGCAGAGGGAGTACCAGCAGGACGAGGTGGCAGGACGTGAGGAGCTGATACAACCACTACCTACTACTACTACTACTACTACTGCAGCTCGCGGTCAGGTGGGACGATACTTCTGATGATAGCATAGCTTCCGCTTGTTGATATTTGTGAGAGAGAGATTTGTCATTATGTACTGGGCATAAGCCCCTTTTTCTTACTTTTGATGTACTCATATTGGACTTGTGTGCTTTCATTATTATTTGATAATACTGTGACTTGTGGACTAGTTGTTTTCGTATACTTCTTTCTCTCTTTTGGTCGAACAGGTTATATGATCATACTAGCCGGCAGGATCGGCGTGTTGCGGTGTCGACTAACCTGTGAGTTAGTGACACTGTAAGATGGCAGTTCTGGGCATAAGATCGGGAGCCTCCTTGGTAAGGGGGAGGGGTCTTACAAACTGGTATCACTTGAACAATAATCATAAGAGAAGAAGTCCACAGTACTGGGCCACCCCGCTCAATCATTAGTTTGCGGACAAACTATGCAGTGGAAGCGATGGTGTGCCCACGTGTAAAAAGTCACATAAAACAGTCCACATAAGCAATGAGTCAGGTCAATTCTAATATAAACCTTACATTTATGCAGCCTCCACAGGTCACCGTACCGCAGAATGTGGTTCCTCCCCCTTCGGATCCCACTCCTTTTCTACAGACAGAGATGGGCCATGTAACAACTCCCCTGTAATGAGCGTATAATATGGGTCCGGTCGGGGCCCCACAACATACAGACGCCACAGCTTTAGTATTATAAGATGATATAACTACCCAATCTCAAAACTCAAGACACAACACAACAGAAATAACAAAGAGACTAGAATATATCCACATATATAGGAGATTAGAGATGGTCTTAAGGCCTTACAACAAAAGTGAGTCCAAAGCTCAAATAATAAAAACAGTCAAGAACGTGCATCAGCACCCCTAAACTACCTCGGCATGCAAGTCGGAATACAGGAGCATCAAACATACAATGTCAAATAAGTAAAGCTAAAGCAAAGCGGTTCTCTTCATGAGGCTTAGGCCTTTTTGGCCGGCGAGCTAGCTCCTGCTTGCGATCCTTGTCCTGTAAAAATTGGTGGTAACATGGGTCAGCAAAGGCTGACCTCAAACTGTGTAACAAACACATCTCCTCCCATCCACCCCTAACGGACCCCGGGGTACTCATCCAACCTGCAAGTTAGAACTTCGTATGCAATATTCATAAGCAAGAAAGGTAACTAAAGAAACAGGCTTGGATGTATCAAACATTATACATGTTCTCTACTGTTGAGCATATAATAAAAGGGCCTATTATGCAACATGAATGCAACACCCGGGCTTCACCCAAGGCACCCTATAGCGTATGCATCTAGCACAACATCACATCTTTTGGGTACTCATCATTTCCCCATTGGCATAAAGCCGCAAACAAAGGGGAACCACAATCCCCCAATGGCATACAAGCCGCCACACGGAACTCTTGCCAAGGCCCCACCCGCTCACAGTCGTAGACCCGGGCTTGCCTGCAAACTCTGACTTCTCATGTCAGGATTCCGTCCAACACACTGACCGATTCTAAGAACCCTTGTTGGACCCCATCCGCTCATGGCCTCATTGCCCGGGCTTGCCCCATGCTCGATGTTCTCGTCAGTCTCACAAAAAGGGGACTAGTCTCGCCGGGACACTTTCCACACATGACTTGCACGTCACGGGATAGCCAGCCGATCACAGAGACACAACCACGCCTTGGCACATCATAAACCAAGAAAGTTCCACCATAATCCCTCATTCGTACTGCAGCATTCCCACGCACCAAGGAAACCATCTACCGCCAATGGGGAGCTAACCTTGTCCACCAAGGAAACCATCTACCGCCAATGCGGATCTAACCTTGTCCGGTTCCGGCTACACCTACTCACACGAGAAAACGGGGAAAGCATCACAAACATCATAAACGGCCTCTTGCCGCAACGGGTTTCTACCAAAACCCTAAAGCTTGTATGCAACATCACCGGGTCGGACTCACGTTCGCGACCACGGCTTCACCCACCATGCCTAATCCACTAACGGAGCGGATCTCTAATGCAGAATCATGTCGGGGATGGACTCAATCGACCCGGAGGTTTCTCTTAAACCTTGGCGACCAAAACCCCTCTCATATGAGAGATTGGTGCCCAAAAACCATGGAAATAAGAGATGCAAGACACGCATCCTAAAACCAAGAGGAGAAGTGTCATTACCTTCCGACCCCTCTTCCTAGCCATGGAAACTTAGCCGGATGAAAACCTTCGCAACGATCTTGCCTCCACAGATCCGAACTCGGTCGTGATTTGGAGCACCGAAGCCTCTCTAATGGCCGGATCTCCTTCACCGTCTTCCGCGCTCTCCCTTCTCTCTAGATCTTAGACGGAGAAACAGTGACTGAAACAATCCGGATTTTGAAACCCTACTCTCGTGTATATCCCAAACAAAAAACCCCCAGCCTTCGGATCCCACACAAAGGAATGCACGGCTGCAATACGGGTCTGACCTGGAAAAACAGAATGTCGAACACTCTGCGTCAAACCAATCCGCCAAGATCGCCGCTCGACGATCGTCGAACCAAGATCATCGAACGCACAAATCGACGAGCGCAAGCCAGATCGTCGAACGCACAAATCGACGAGCGCAAAATCGTCAAGCGCAAGCCAGATCGTCGAACGCAGATCTTCGATCGCTGGCCAGATCGTCAAACCAAAATCGTCGACCGCGCAAATCGTCGAGCGCAGATCGTCGAGCGCTGGCCAGAACGTCGAGCGCTGACCAGATAGACGATCGCTGGCCTGATCGTCGACCCAAGATCGTCGACCGCTGGCCGGATCGACAATTGCTGGCGAGATCGACGATCGCTGGAGAGATCGACCATCTCTATTGAGATCGACGATCTCTGGCGAAATCGTCGAACCAAAATCGTCGAACGCAGATTCGACACGAATCGTCGAGCACAGACTCGGCCACACTTCGTCGACTTCAAATCGACGACCTCCCGAGCTCTTTGCCGAACCCGACCGAGACACGGCCTTGGACACGCCCGTGTCCTTGGCCATGTCACCCCTTACCAAGACCCAATCCTGGCCAAAAACGTTGATCGTCCCTCTTACGGAAATTGGGGCGTTACAACTCTCTCCCCCCTTAAAAGAATTTCATCCCGAAATTACAGAAAATAAAAAGGGACAAAAGCTTAAATCGTACCTGAACGGAAAAACTATGGATACTCCTCCAGCATCGTTTGCTCTCGCTCCCAAGAGAGCTCCTCACGACCACAGTTGTCCCATCGGACTTTAATGAGTTTCACCTCTTTGTTTCGTAACTGCTGAATCTCTGAATCCTCTATGGCAACTGGACATACTCGCGTCCTCATGCCTTCCTCTATCTGCACCGATGCCGGCTCGATCACCACACTAGCCTCTACCAAGTATTTCCTCAAGACGGAGACATGGAAGACGTCGTGTAATCCACTCAGCTCTGTGGACAATGCCAATCGGTACGCTGCTTCTCCCACCAGTTCAACAACTTTGAAAGGTCCCAAAAACCTTGGACTCAACTTTTTGAGTCGGCGAACCCATGAAATGCCCTTGAACGGCTTGATTTTTAAATAGACTCAATCGCCTACCGCAAACTCCAGCTTCCTATGGGGAGCATTAAAATACTTTGTTTGCCAATCTTGCGCCACCTTCATACACTCTTGAATGGTCCGCACCATCTCACAAGCGTCAGCTACCACCTCTTTTCCCAACAGTTTGGTGTCTCCCGCCTCTGCCCAAGACATCGGCGTTCGACACCGTCTCCCATACAAGGCTTCGTATGGCGCAATTTTTATACTTGCTTGGTAACTGTTGTTGTACGCAAACTCCGCCATGAAGAGGTGATCTTCCTACTTCTTGCCAAAATCAAGAATGCACATTCTCATCATGTCTTCCATAAAACGGTTTGTTCTTTCGGTTTGCCCGTCAGTTTGGGGATGGAAAGTTGTACTGAACTTGAGCTTCGTGCCCAAACTCTTTTGAACCAATCTCCAGTACTTGGACGTAAACCGTCCATCTCGATTGCTGACTATGCTCTTAGGAATTCCATGTAGTCGCACAATGATGCAAACATACAACTCCACCAACTTCTCCACGCTGTCCTCCTTCCGCTTTGGGATGAAGTGGGCCACCTTGGTTAAGCGATCCAAGATCACCCAAATAGCGTCATTACCCTGCTGCGATCTAGGTAACCCATGCACAAAATCCATGGACATATCATCGAATTTCCACTCGGGGATTGGAAGAGGCTTTAGGAACCCGCCTGGCTTCTGACACTCGGCCTTCACCAAGACACAAGTTTGGTATCAATTCACATACAAAGCTACGTCCCGCTTCAGCCCAGGCCACCAAAAGGATTTCTTCATATCCAAGTACATATTTGTACTACCCGGGTGAACGGAGTACTTTGAGAAATGAGCCTCAAACATCAACTCCTCACGGAGCTTGCCAAACTGCGGTACACAAATCCGTCCGCCCTTCCTCAAGATCCCATCAATCATCTCCCAGGCGCTGCTCTCGCCCTTTTGAGCCTCCACCACGAATGGTTGAAACTCCACATCTAAACGGGTCGCTTCCCGAATACGATCGGACAAGTCATTCTGGATTTCAATCCAGTTCAACCGATTCATGCTAGACTCGCCTCTCGCTACGCATTCCATGCCAAGGGACTCCCAATCCCGTACCAACCGCTTATCATGAGCTTCGATCCAATTCCCTTGCCCCGAGTACTTTCTACTCAAGGCATCTGCCACCACATTGGCTTTACCTGGCATATACTGAATCTCCACCTCGTAGTCTCCAAGGAACTCAACCCACCTGCGTTGCCGCATATTCAAGTCCTTTTGATCCAAGAGATACTTCAGGCTTTTATGATCCGTGAAGATCTCCACCTTTGCACCATAAACATAGTGGCATCATATTTTCAACGCAAAAATTACCGCCGCCGACTCCAAGTCATGGACGGGTAATTCCTCTCGTGAAGCTTCAGCTGCCTAGACCCAAAAGCTATCACCTTGTCATGTTGCACCAAAATGCAACCCAAACCGCATCCCGATGTGCCACTGAAGATCTGAAATCCCTCGGTCCCTTGCGGTAGACTTAGGATTGGAGCCATCATCAGTCTCTCCTTCAGTGCCTCAAATGCTTGACTGCACTCTTGAGTCCACACAAACTTATGATCTTTACGAGTGAGTGAGGTGAGGGGTAGAGCTATTCGCGAAAAATTCTCCATGAATCTCCTATAGTACCCGGCTAGTCCAAGAAAACTTCGGACTTCCGGCACGGTCCTCAAAACTGGCCAATCTCTGATGGCTTCCACTTTTGTTGGATCCACTGCCACCCCATCCCCACTAATCACGTGGCCCAAAAATGTCACCTTCGCTAACCAGAACTCGCACTTTGAGAACTTTGCATACAGCTGATTCTCTCTCAACACCTGCAAGACCACTCTCAAGTGGGTCTCATGCTCCACTTCCGATTTGGAATACACCAAGATGTCGTCAATGAATACAACCACAAAAGAATCCAAGTATTCCTGAAATACTCGATTCATAAGATCCATGAACACAGATGGCGCTTTCGTCAGCCCGAACGGCATCACCGAGAACTCCAAGTGACCATACCTTATACCAAATGCTGTCTTGGGTATGTCCTCGTCCCGAATTCACAATTGGTAGTATCCCAACTTTAAGTCCAACTTTGAATACACCACTGACCCCAACAACTCGTCGAACAGGTCGTCTATCCGAGGAATCAGATACTTATTCTTAACGGTCAATTTATTCAGCTCTCGGTAGTTTATGCACAGCCACATACTACCATCTTTCTTCTTCACGAACAACACCGGTGTGCTCCACGGTGAAGAACTGGGTCGGATATACCCCTGTTCCAACAGTTCCTGTAACTGCACTTTGAGCTCAGCCAACTCATTTGGTGCCATTCTAAACGGAGGTCGTTACACCGTCCTAGCCTCTGGCACTAACTCAATCGAGTAGTCTATCTCCCGCCGAGGAGGTGCTCCAGGAAGATCATCAGGAAACACGTCCTCGAATTCTGTCACCACTGGCACTTCCCCAATTGATAACTTGGAGAGGCGAACCTCCAATAACGCTACAAACGCTATTCCACCCTGGTTAACTGCCCGCACCAACTGCAGGGCCGAAATTAGGGAACAGTCCACTTCTCTAAGGCCCTCAAACTTGACTTCTGCCTGCCCCTTTCTCCTTAGGGTCACCACCTTGGATAGGCAATCAATACTGGAGCGCTACTCTGCAAGTCAGACCATGCCCAAAATCACATCAAACTCAACTAATGGTAAAACCGCTGCTACCAATACGAAGTCAACTCCGTCCAGCTCCCAACAAATGCGCCCTTTGGCCCCGGTGGTCATGGATGACCCATTGGGCATGCACACTTTCAGCTCCGCGTCCGCCGAAAATGACTCAACTCCTATTCTCCGGATGAAGCTCTCCGCAAGAAAGGAGTGCGATGCTCCTGTATCGAACAATACACTAGCGGGGTATCCGGAAACTAATACGAAGCCTATAACATAGACATCACACATAAAGGTCTAAAAGTATGAAGCACAAAGTTAAACTTAAATTTCCTCATACCTGTCACCACATTGGTTTGGCGGATCGCTTCCTGCTGTCCAAGGTTATAGGCCCTTGGTTGCACCGATTGGAACCGAGAATCACTAGACTCTGCCATCTTCCCTTTCTCTGCGGCACTGGGGCCGAAGCGCACAGTCTGCTCCTGCCTTGCCTCTTGCTCCACTCCTCCTTGAGGACAAACACGAGCGATGTGCCCCACCTTACCGCAGTTGTAGCACGTCGGCGGTCCCCTAGAGTGAGAACCTCCAGACGTCCACTTGCTCTTCTCACCGGACCTGGAAGTGTGAGGCTTTTTACTCCACCTATTCCCTTCAGACTTTCCCTAGGATTGGGAAGGCTTCCCTTCCCCTTGCTTGGGAGTGAAACCTTTACGACATTGGGTTTGCTCCAGATCACTCTCCAATGTCCTGGCAGCCTCAACTAGCCCATTAAAACCAGCTCTAAACATGGAAATGAGGGGTTGCCTCAGATTCTCCCTCAGCCCCTAGTAGAAGAGGTTATCCCTCTCTACATCATCTGTCATCGTCGTTCCTGCATAATGACCCAAATGGGTGAACTCTTGCACATACTCGTCCACCGTCTTATCTCGCTGCACCAAGTGCAAAAACTTCCTCTGAAGGGCCAACCTCGTTGAAACGGGAATTTACTTCTTTAGAAAAGCATCCCCAAACTCTTCTATGGACGGGGTGCATCCAGGAAATTGGCGGCCGCTATGGCTCACCCACCACAGCTTTACGTCTCCTTCTAACATGAAGGCCGCAAACTCAGATTTCTTATCTTTTGGCATCTCCGCCACCCTCAAAAGTTCTTGCATCCTTGCCCACCAATCCTCTGCATCAGTCGGGGTACCGACTCCCTTGAATGTCGGGGGATGGAAGCTCAGAAAAAACTTCATGTGTCGCTCTCCATGTCCGACAACCACCCTTTCCGCCAAAGGCTCCACTCGCCTGGCTTCTCCACCTGTCACGGCCGTCGTCGTATCCGGTGTAGCAGGGGTTGCTACCTGAGCTGTCGCTGCAGCTTGGGCTGCCACCATTGCTTCCGCAAGCATGCGACAGAAATCGGACGAGTTTACACCCGTGCCAAAAAGACCCGGAGCAGTGGCACTGCTCGCCGAAATCTCTTCTCTTGGTCTCGACGTACCCGCCTCGTTGCTTGCACTCTTCAGAAAAGCAAGAAAATAAGGAATCAGTCTCTAATCACAAGACTCAAACATAAGGACACTCATGGTCCCGCATTACTCCTATGTGGATATCTCTATACGCACTGACCTTGGATCTAACCTCGCTTTGATACCAAATTGTAACACCTCCCCTGTAATGACCGTATAATATGGGTCCGGCCGGGGCCCCACAACATACAGACGCCATAGCTTTAGTATTATAAGATGATATAACTACCCAATCTCAAAAATCAAGACACAACACAGCGGAAACAGCAAAGAGACTAGAAGATATCCACATATATAGGAGATTAGAGATGGCCTTAAGGCCTTACAACAAAAGTGAGTCCAAAGCTTAAATAATAAAAACAGTCAAGAATGTGCATCAGCACCCCTAAACTACCTCGGCATGCAAGCCGGAATACAGGAGCATCAAACATAAAATGTCAAATAAGTAAAGCTAAAGCAAAGTGGTACTCTTCATGAGGCTTAGGCCTTTTTGGTCGGCGAGCTAGCTCCTGCTTGCGATCCTTGTCCTATAAAAATTGGTGGTAACGTGGGTCAGCAAAGGCTGACCTCAAAATGTGTAACAAACACATCTCCTCCTGGCCGCCCCTAACGGACCCCGGGGTACTCCTCCAACCTGCAAGTTAGCACTTCGTATGCAATATTCATAAGCAAGAAAAGCAACTGAGGAAACAAGCTTGGATGTCTCAAACATCATACATGTTCTCTACTATTGAGAATATAATAAAAGGGCCTACTGTGCAACATGAATGCAACACCCGGGCTTCACCCAAGGCACCCTATAGCGTATGCATCTAGCACAACATCACATCATTTGGGTACTCATCATTTCCCCATTGGCATAAAGCCGCAAATAAAGGGGAACCACAATCCCCCAAAGGCATACAAGCCGCCACACGGAACTCTTGCCAAGGCCCCACCCGCTCACGGTCATAGACCTGGGCTTTCCGGCAAACTCTGACTTCTCATGTCAGGATTCCGTCCAACACACTGACCGATTCTAAAAACCCTTGCTGGACCCCACCCGCTCATGGCCTCATTGCTCGGGCTTGCCCCATGCTCGACATTCTCGTCAGTCTCACAAAAAGGGGACTAGTCTCGACGGGATACTTTCCACACATGACGTACACGTCACGGGATAGCCAGCCGACCGCAGAGACACAGCCATGCCTTGGCACGTCACAAAACAAGCCAGTTCCACTATAATCCCTCATTCGTACTGCAGTGTTCCCGCGCACCAAGGAAACCATCTACCGCCAATGGGGAGCTAACCTTGTCCACCAAGGAAACCATCTACCGCCAATGCGGAGCTAACCTTGTCCGGTTCCGGCTACACATACTCACACAAGAAAACGGGGAAAGCATCACAAACATCATAAATGGCCTCTTGCCGCAACGGGTTTCTACCAAAACCCTAAAGCTCGTATGCAACATCACCGGGTCGGACTAACGGTCGCGACCACGGCTTCACCAACCATGCCTAATCCATTAACGGAGCGGATCTCCAATGCAAAATCATGTCGGGGACGGACTCAATCGACCTGGAGGTTTCTCTTGAACCTTGGCGACCAAAACCCCTCTCATATGAGAGATTGGTGCCCAAAAACCATGGAAATAAGAGATGCAAGACATGCATCCTAAAACAAAGAGGAGAAGTGTCGTTACCTTCCGACCCCTCTTCCTAGCCATGGAAACTTAGTCAGATGAAAACCTTCGCAACGATCTTGTCTCCACGGATCCGAACTCGGCTCGCGATTTGGAGCACCGAAGCCTCTCTAATGGCCGGATCTCCTTCACCGTCTTCCACGCTCTCCCTTCTCTCTAGATCTTAGATGGAGAAACAGCGACTGAAACAATCCGGATTTTGAAACCCTACTCTCGGGTATATCCCAAATAGAAAAACCCCCAGCCTTCGGATCCCACACAAAGGAATACACGGCTGTGATACGGGTCTGACCTGGAAAAACAGAATGTCGAACACTCTGCGTCAAACCAATCCGCCAAGAGCGCCGCTCGACGATCGTCGAACCAAGATCGTCAAACGCACAAATTGATGAGCGCAAAATCGTCGAGCGCAAGCTAGATCGTCGAACGCACAAATCGACGAGCGCAAAATCGTCGAGTGTAAGCCAGATCGTCGAACGCAGATCGTCGATCACTGGCCAGATCGTCGAACCAAAATCGTCGACCGTGCAAATCATCGAGCGCAGATCGTCGAGCGCTGGCCAGAACGTCGAGCGCTGGCCAGATCGACGATCGCTGGCCTGATCGTCGACCCAAGATCATCGACCGCTGGCCAGATCGACAATCGCTGGCGAGATCGACGATCGTTGGAGAGATCGATGATCTCTGGCGAGATCGACGATCTCTGGCGAGATCGTCGAACCAAAATCGTCAAACGCAGATTCGACACGGATCGTCGAGTGCAGACTCGACCACACTTCGTCGACTTCAAATCGACGACCTCCCGGGTTCTTTGCCAAACCTGACCGAGACACGGCCTTGGACACGCCCGTGTCCTTGGCCATGTCACCTCTTACCAAGACCCAATCCTGGACAAAAATGTTGATCGTCCCTCTTACGGAAATTGGGGCGTTACAGGCCAGATCCTGACGGCCATTCTTGAGGCCTTCAGAGCCCAGCAGATTCCGACATTGCTGCCAAATCCGGGATCAAACTGGCTGAGTACATTCAAGAGTTTATCCCCGCCTATGTACCACGGGACGAAGAATGCGGTAAAGACCGAGAAATGGCTCGAGTCTATACATGAGATGCTGGCAGGCATCAGCTGCCCTGTCAGCCAGGCAATTCATTTGGCAACTACTGCACTGGATTCCATGCAAAGAGGTGGTGGAAGTCCATGATGGACTCCACCTATACAGATAGGGATCTGTCAGATATATCTTGGGAGGAGTTCGGCGAGGCATTCTTGGACCATTTTGTGTCCACCACGGAACAAGATGAGCTAGAAGAGATGTTTTGGACCTCAAACAGGGGACTAGGTCAGTGATTGAGTACCAAAGGGAATTTTCCCATCTGGCCAGGTTTGCGGGGATACATGATTCAGATGATAGGAGATATGCAAAGATATTTTACCGGGGCCTTAGAGATGATTTGAGACAGGACCTACTGTTCATCTCTCATGGAACTTCAGCTCGGATCATCGAGATGGCCAAGAAGCTGGAGGCAGATCAACTGATGGTGCAGAACAGAGGAAAGAGACCGCTGGATGGGTCGTTCTTTGGGGAGAATAGTCGGGGCTCACAGAGAGGCAGAGTCATGAGGCACAAGAGAGGTGGGGGACGTTATCGTCCCAATTATAGGCAGGGGCAGAGACCCCCTACAGCACCAGCTCCTCTACCACCATAGACACATGGTCAGATGAGACAGGATGATCATGGACAGCGACCGATAGTTTGTTTTGGGTGCCATCAATCGGGTCACATTAGATCTGAGTGCCAGCATCAGTTTCGTCCACTTCCTCCACCACCTCCTCCACCTCCAGTGGCCCCTCCAGTACAGCAGGCCGAGGTCGAAGGCGAGGCCGAGGACCTTTTGGCTGAGGCAGAGAACAGGAGCAGGTGTATGCATTGGACCTCACCGAGCCGAGGAACCCTGAGGACGTCATCATAGGTACACAAATAATATTACGAAATTAAGACATTTTTTTATGTATAGTACTTAACCATGAAGAATAATTACCCATTTGAAACTCAATCAACATCAGGCATAGTCTTTATCAGCGGCAAGCCCGCTCATAAGCTGTTCGATACGGGTACTTCGCACTCGTTTATACCAGAAGCCTTTGTGGAAGCATTGGATTGCATGGAACGATTCTCGGGCACGATGATGAGAGTGAGGCTACCTGATGGATATGTACTATTATCATCTGCCAAGTGCAACATGGAGACGGAGATCGGCGGAAATATATTTGAAGTGCCTGCAACGATCCTAAGGATGCCAGATTTCTACTTGATCCTTGGCATGACTTGGTTGCTCTGGAACCATGCCCAGATCGATTACCCGTCGAGGAGGATCACACTGAGGCACGGAGACTCCCACGTCATTGTCGAAGGTATTAGACTTGTCTCTCATCTATTATTATCATATGTACTATTATCACAGCGTCTCTGCATCGACTACCAGCAGCTGAACCGGTTGATGGTCCGGAATACATACCCGTTGCCCCGGATCGACGAGCTTTTTGATCAACTTCAGGGAGCCTTCTAGTTCTCCAAGTTGGATTTGAGATCCGGTTATTATCAGCTACGGATCCAGGAGGAGGACATTCTGAAGACGACCTTCAGTTCCCGCTATGGATTGTATGAGTTCACGGTGATGCCTTTCGGGCTCACGAATGTGCCTTATGCATTCATCAGCTTGATGAACCGCATCTTCGAGCCCTACCTGGACAGATTTGTTATAGTCTTCATCGACGATATACTGATCTACTCTCGGACACAGGAATACCATACTCATCATTTGGCATTGGTTTTGGCGAAGCTAAGAGAGAACAAATTGTATTCTAAGTTCTCCAAGTGCCAATTCTGGCTGCAAGAAGTGGCATTCCTGGGGCATACCATCAGTGGGGCAGGATTGGTCGTGGACCCAGCTAAGGTGCAGGCGGTTAGAGATTGGCAACGGCCAAAGTCAGCATCGTACATATGCAGTTTTCTGGGACTCGCAGGATATTATCACAAGTTCGTGGAGGGGTTCTCGAGGATAGCACTCCTCCTCACATCCTTGACGAAGAAGGAGGCAGCCTTTATTTGGACGGAGGAGTGCGAGGCGGCATTTCATGAGCTAAAGGATAGGCTCACCTCTTCCCCCATCCTTGCACGTCCATCTAGGAAGGAAGGATTTCACATTTATACTGATGCATCATATCAGGGGATGGGTGATATCCTGATGCAGCACGGGCATGTCATCGCATATGCTTCGAGGCAGTTGAAGAAGCATGAACACAATTACCCTGTACATGATTTAGAGCTAGGGCCGGTGGTATTTACATTAAAGATCTGGAGACATTACCTATATGGGGTTCATTGTGACATCTTCTCGGATCACAAGAACCTTAAGTATGTTGACACGCAGAAAGACCTGAACCTGCGCTAGAGAAGGTAGCTTGAATTCTTATGCGACTATGATTACACCATGCATTACCATCTGGGGAAGGTGAACACCATGGCAGATGCCTTGAGTAGGAGAGCCAGCACCACAGTACCAGAGCCTCGGGTGATGTTTATGGAGTTGCAATAAATGTTAGAGGATATGCACATTTTGGTCATTTCTGAGTCCGAGACGGAGACCTACCGGGAGTATTTGAACTCTCTGATCGTGGAGTGTGATATACGAGAGTGCATCAGGATACATCAGAGGTTGGATGTAGCTTTGGAGCCGGTGTTCAGGGCCCTGGAAGGGGGCAGGTCAAGTGATTATACTTTTCTTGATGACCTCGTTCATTTCCGTGGTCGTGTTTACATACCCGCGGGAGGTGGTATCCGGGAGGATATACTAAGGGAGGCTCACAGTTCTCAGTACTCAGTGCACCTTGGTATCACCAAGATGACAGCAGATCTGTGGAGGAGCATGTATTGGCCTGGAATGAAGAGGGAGATCATATTCTATGTGACACAGTGCGAGACATGCCAGCGAGTAAAGGCAGAGTGTAAGAGACCGGGAGGGTTGCTACAGTCACTGCCGGTCCATGAGTGGAAGTTTGAGGATATTGTTATGGACTTCGTGCACGGATTGCCTCGCTCCCACTCAGGGCATGATTCTGTTTGGGTCATTGTCGATAGATTGACCAAGGTGGCTAGATTTATACATATCAGGAAGGACAGCTCAGTTGCTGCTTTGGTGAGGTTATTTGTGGAATAGTTCGTCAAGTACCACGGGGTCTCAAGGACGATTGTCTCAGATCATGATGGTCGATTCACTTCCAGGGAGTAGAGAGCGGTGCAGGCATACTTGGGTTCTCAGCTTGCTTTTAGCACCGTTTTCCATCTACAGATCGACAGTCAGACAGAGCAGACCATCAGGACCATGGAGGATCTGCTACGATTCTGTATACTGGATATAGGGAGGCCCTGGGAGAGACTGCTGCCACTGGTCAAGTTCTCCTACAATAATAGTTACCAGGCGATCATTGGGATGACACCTTATGAGGCTCTTTACGGGAGGAAGTGCCGGACTCCGCTATCTTGGGTTCAGGATGAGGACCCCATGGCACTTAGATCAGAGTACATTGAGGATACGGATGCTCAGATATGACTGATCAGGGAACGGATGCTGGAGGCTCAAAGTAAACATGATAAGTACTTCGATGCGTGGCATCGGAAGGTGGAGTTCCAGGTGGGGGACGGAGTGTTCTTAAAGATACGCCCGGTGCATGGTGTTTCTCGGGTGCGCAGGCACAAGAAGCTTAGCCCTCGATATATGGGGACATATTTGATCCTGGAGCGGGTCGGCCCCTTGGACTACAGGCTGTAGCTGCCGCCAGAGCTATGGACCTTACATGACGTCTTCCATGTCTCTTCACTACGGAGAGCTATCCTTCGGCCGGAGCAGCATATCACCACTACAGCGGGCCTGTTAGCATCTGACAAATCAGTTCGTTTAGAGCCGCTCCGGATCGATGATTCTGCGGTCTGAGTGCTGCGGAAGAAGAAGGTTACCCTGTTGAAGGTGTTGTGGTCCAATCATGGACGGGAGGATCACACCTGGGAGCCGAGAGATCTGATGTTAGACCGACATCAAGAGCTTTTTACCTCAGGTAATACTCTAATTAATGTCTAAAGTACTTAAATTTTTTTTTTATTATGTTTGGAAACCCCGTAGACCCGAACTTAAATTTCGGGGACAAAATTATTTCTTTTATTTATTGGAGCTTGTAACATCCCATTTCCAATTAGACCCCTCTACTTAGGTTGGGTTAGGACATGTGGTGGGGGCATGGTTTAGGCTAGGTTTGAACCATGGAGTTATGGTGTAGTCACATGGGACCCACTATAGGACCCAAGATAACCCAAGTCAAACTAGCCCAATTGGGGTCCTGACCACACATTGATTCCACCACAACACCCCTAACCCTAATACCAACTTAGGGGAAACCATAAGCCATATCACTAAGTCACTTATTGACCCAAGTTGACCCAAATCGACCCTTAACTTTAAATTGGTCAAACCCACATCCAAAGGCCCAATTAGTCCAAGTGGGGAACCACCATGGCGCAACCCAAGTTGGGAGGTACTTTTGGGTCCATGACCATCAAGTGGGTACAAACCACTCATTAAGTTGACCAACTCAACCCTAGAAGTCAACTTGATCAACCTTAGGCCTACTTAAGGGATTTGGAGACCAAACTCATTCTCATAGGCTAAGCTTAAAAGCCAAGGCCCAAGACTAGCCTAAAGGGCCAATGGCAGCCCCTACCCTCCTGAAAATGGAGATAGAATGCATGCATGGGGGCAATTTGGACATTTTGTAGGAAAAGAGGAGAGAGAAGGGAGAAAGAGAGGAGATGGAGGCCATGTGGCCCTCCTTCTCTCTGCCCAAGCTGCTAGCTGAGCTTCTCAGGATTATTCCTACAAGGTGGAGGAATTTGGGGACACCTAGTGGCCAGGAGGGAACTCCAAAGCATGGTCGACCACCCCCCCCCCCTAAATCCAACTTCTCCCACAGCTACCCCCAGCCAAATCTGAGCCCACCATCAGCTTCAGGAGGAGGAAACGAGTGGAATTCGACTACTGGAGCGAAGCTTTTGCTGGAGAAACAAAGAATTGGGCTAGTTCGCCAAGCAAACATCGGCCAGGGAGCACCGCCACCGCACGCGCTTCCAAGCCCGGTTGCAGGTCCGTTTCACCTCACCTCACCCCGTGCTAGCTTTCTAGCTCAATTAGGCGAGATATCGGGCTCAATCGAGCCCGATACCATGAGAGAGTGTGTGAGATTTACCGAGCTTTTCTTCTTGCTCGGTACTACCGAAGGAGCCGCCTCCGGCATCCTCTCCGCCAGGAAACGCTAGCCACCACCTCAACGAAGGTGGTGGCAATAATTGCCGGCGGTGGCGCCGGCCCAGGTGGCCGGAATTAGCCACCAAATATGGCCCAGGAAGAGTCAATCTCAGCTATTGGCTATCTGGGATGATGAACGGATGTCGTCCATTGATTTCCAATTTGATTAATAATTTTAATTATTATGAATAGTAATATTTCTTTCACACTTTTTTAGTGACATTGTATGATAAAAATAGGCCCCTTAGAGGCAATTTTTAGAACCAAGCATCAACATAAACTTTGTAGATCTAGGTCTTAAATTTATTTTGGCACCCTAAACTTGAAGTTTGGAGCTGTAGGTCTCCCTGTAAATCCAATCTACCAAGACTAGTCCTAGGCTAGGGTTAATGTTAAAATAAATGCCCAAGCCAAACCATAAGTCACCATGACTTCAAACTTTGGCCAGCTTTGTGTTAGGTGAAAAACTGGTGTCTGACCAAAAATTAGAATTTTTGGTCAGAATATTTCTATAGTTTTTGATAAAATACTAAAAATTAAATTAGGTGTATTTTTGGATGTATATGAGTCCAAATACCCCCAAATTTGGGTGGGATGTTCATTAGGTCAAGATAAATCATTGATAAAAATTTCAGGTCATTTTGACCTTTGCATGTATGGGAAATCCCACATGCATGAGCTTGGCATATTTAAATTTGGGGGTGCCAATAGCAAAAATGGGAAAATGTGAATTTAGCCCATTTGGGTCATTACCAGCCCATGAAACTCTAGACAGGGGCTCATAGGAGTGGAATACATCTCCCATGAATTATTTGGGATTTTTAGAATCAAAAATCTCATTATTTGAAATTATTGAAAAATGAGTCTCGTTGAGAAATTAATTAGAAAATAGGGCAATTAAATTCACCAAATTATGGATTTTTGACACAAGCTCTGGAAGGGCAAAGTACACTCCTAGAAACATTTATGGCACTGTTTATCAATATTTCCTTGGGTTTCAAGTAAAATTTACCATTTTGCCCTTTTGGAAAATTAATTAAAAATATGGGAAATTTTGTATTACAAATTATGAAAATTTTTACAGTGGCTTATTTTTGTTTTTAGGTTCCGAATAAATAATGTCATTTTGGTAATATTTCTTAAATGGACATAAGATAGGTCAGATCATTGTATAAGAATTTGAAATTTTGTAATTAGCCTTATTATATCAACATGAACACCCACTAAATTTCTCATAATTTGGGGGTGAGTGGTTGTGGTACTTTATTAGTAATGTGGTTGGATTGAAATTTATTTAATAAATAAGAAATAATTAGAATTTGCATGAAAATAATATGGAATATGGTAGGCAGTATTATATAACCTTGTGGAACTCCTAGTGCAAACTTCAGATAAGTTGAACCATTATGTACAGCACTTCATGTTTAAGGCGACTCGGTCATACAATTAAAGAATTAATCTAGGTCTCTTAATCCCTTGGGAAAACAATGAAACTTCATTCAATCATTATCACACGTCATAATAATCATGATATGTATTTAGGAACATTTGACCCAGGAGTTTAGATGACACACATACGGGTCAACACCAGGTCATGGGTTTGCTTAGCAAAAATATAGCTCATGTCACTGGGACACACAAGGGATACGATAGATGGTTAAGTTGATGACTATATTGGGAAGGAACCCTGATTGGTGTCCAGTAGGTCACTACATAGTAACGAGCGATAAAGTGCAAGACCTAAGGACAGTGGTTGAATCGAAAACCGGTGGAAGACCACCGACTTCCAAATAATAACTTAATTCATTAGGATAGTTGTATAGTAACAATGCAAGCTGGGTATGGATCATGGGTAGACACCAAATAAAATAAATATCCTTGCGAAAGGAATCTTTGGGATTCAACCCATCATAACTCCTAGTGCCCTCGAGAGCCCTTCATCGGGCATGCCCTGGGCAGTCCTGGGATTAACCCTAAACTGCTAAGTATAACGAACGATTGACAAGAATAGTTTAATAGGCTAAGACACTGACGTTTAATCTCACCTGTGGTGGGTTGGAGAGAAATTGAATAAATGCACTAATGTGCAATCTCACCCGTGATGGGTTGGAGGGAAATTGAATAAATGTACTAATGTGCAATATCACCCATGATGGGTCGGGGGGATTCAGGATGGGTTGGTCCTGCGAGCTGGAGGCTCGGGTTGGAATATCTTGCATGTGCATAAATCTATGGCGGGTCATGTGGTACTGGGCCAATTGTCACACTGATGGCAGTACGGTGACTCTGGCGAGGTGTGAGGTTTTGAGGGGCCAGTGGGTTGTTTTACACTACGGTCAGGAGGACGCTCCCCGAGAACGCACACTCGACCAAAAATACTGGTGGGTATCTAGCAAAGAGTACGCAAGACTCTAGAGTGCACCTAGGACATATACAGAGGCGTATGGGAGGTCTAGGCCTAGTAGTGTGTATACCTGCCTAGGAGTGGAGACGCCTGCTCCACTGCTGTCGTAGCCACAACGGTGGTACCAGAGAGTGAGGCTAGCTCCAAAAAGTGGAAACTAAAGGTCTGTGATCACAGACTCGTGTGCATGAGTTGCACTTGCATGAGCCATAAAACGTATGCATATCATACATTCATAACTAGGACATACACACCATAGATCCTTATCATATAAATTACTATGAGCTCTTTTATATGATAAGTTATATTTCTGGAAACCTTAACTTATAAGTTTGTATGTGCATTCATATAAGTTAAGGTACTTATGTGATGGTAGTAGTAGCTTACATTACTCGCTGTCTTTACTCTGCTTACATTTAGTGCTTGCTTAATTGCAGTACTTATTTACTTACAACACTTTACTTGTTTCTGTTCAGCTCTTCTTACTTTTCATGCACCATATATATAGAACTGCTAGAGTAGGAATAACTGATATATATGTACTCTTAGTGTAGTTCCACTGTCACCTATTTCCTTTGTTATACCCCTTGTTGTCCTTCGCTTTGTCCTCCCGCCCGGTGCCTAGGAGTTACGGGGGCGAGGTGTGGAGGAAACAACTTAGTATTTTGACTAATGGTCGGTGTGACCAATCATTTTAGGAGCTCGAGGAGAGGGAGTACCAGCAGAACAAGGTGGCAGGATGTGAGGAACCGATACCACCACTACCTACTACTACTACTACAGCTCGCCGTCAGGTTTGACGAGACTTCTGATGATAGCATAGCTTCCGCTTGTTGACATTTGTTAGAGAGAGATTTGTCATTATGTATTGGGCATAAGCCCCTTTTTCTTTCATTTGATGTACTCATATTGGACTTGTGTGCTTTCATTATTATTTGATAGTACTGTGACTTGTGGACTGGTTGTTTCCTTATACTGCTTTACTTCTTTCTCTCTTTTGGCCGAACAGGTTATATGATCGTACTAGCCGGCAGGATCGGCGTGTTGCGGTGTCGACTAACCTGTGAGTTAGTGCCATCGTAAGATGGCGGTTCTGGGCATAAGACCGAGAGCCTCCTTGGTAAGGGGGAGGGGTCATACACTAGTGTCTACCTAAATCGCCTAAGGGGGGTGAATAGGTGATGTTTGTGTCTTTTCAGGGAATACAAAATCACTTAAAAACAAGCACACAAACACAGAGATTTTATAGTGGTTCCCCAAGTTAGGTAGGTCCACTTTCCCGTCTCGCCTATCTACCACGAAGGGCTAGATTCTACTACTTAACCAAACTCATATTTCGTCAAATATTACACCTCGAAACCACAACTCCTACAACTCGGAGACGATGCTCCTACCAGTTGGATAACAACCTCTCTTACAACTTGATCCACAAACCAGATCTACATACTCGGTCCACAAATGAATCTACTCAATCGATCCACAAACAGATCTACACACTCGATCTACAAACGGATCTACTGACTCGGAGATAAATCTCCTACAATGTTTAAAACAATATTACAACAATAACGATTACAAGTCTTCGCTCTGACGTTCTTCGTAAAAGTAGATCTTGAAGCTTGGAGAACTCGGAAAGTTGAAATCTTGAAGAACATGAATCTTGAGTTTTCACCCATCTAGATCTGGAGGAATAAAAGTCTTTAGAAGGTAGCAATCCAGATGTAGAAGTCGAGGAAGACAAGATCTTGCTGTGCTTGCGGTATTCAGCCGATCGGAATTATCGTGTGCGGAAGAAGTCCGACGATCACTGATTTGGAATGTTTTTCTCGTTTGAATTGGAGAGCAAACTAGCACAATAATAAGATTAGCAATTAAGAGGAATATCCCTATGAATTTATAGAGATAAACCCTCCAACGGTAAAATTATTTTTCCAAAAATGAAAGTAAGAAGCACTGTGCATGGCAGCCGAACCCGTGACTGGTTTGAAAAATTTCCAGAAAAATGACCTAAGTCAAATTCATCGAATATCGCCGAGTATCATATTGATACTTGTTGGGTCCATTGTTCCTAATGTCTCTGATTTGTGAGAAGTCAAACAGGTCAATGTCACACACATCAAATGTATTTGATGTGCATTTGAGGTCTTGAGTGCAGGTTAGTCCATATCATATTGATTGGACAAAAGGACACAATAATTGGCTGCTGGACATAGCAAAAATCGACTAAGTCCAAAGGCGTTGAGTGGAGCAAGATCACTCAACGTCAGAGGTATGGATTCAATATTGTCTAGTAGAAATTTTCCTAAGTCCACAGGCATTGAGTGAGGACAGCTCACTTAATATCATATAACAAATAGCGTTGAGTCTATCTCATACTAACTATTAGATAGCCAGAAATTTGTCCAAGTACAAATGCATTGAGTGTAGTCTACTCACTCAACGCCATATAGCAAAAAGGCTGTGAGTCAGGCTGAGTCAGTCCAAGCCTATAGAAATTGGCTGAAAATATGGCTAAGTCCACATACGTTGAGTGTGGTCTACTCGCTCAACGCCATACAGCTTTTAGCATTGAGTGTTGTTGTGGCTGTCAGCTCCATAGAAAAGTTGGGCAAAATTTTCACCAAGTTCATAGGTGTTGAGTGTAGCTTACTCACTCAACGCCAGATAATAGAAAAATCTTGTTAAGTAGTTAAGCATTAAGTGGAGCTTACTCTCTCAACTCCAAGGCCCAGAAAATCTGGCTAAGGCAAATAGTGTTGAGTGAGGCAAGCTTTCTCAACGCTCTCAATGCTCTCAACACCTTGATGCAAAAAATTTGGCTAAGTCCAAATGCGTGGACTGCTTGGCTTTCGTCGAGCTCAGCTTCTTCGAACTGAGCTTAGCTTTCGTCGAACTGAGTCTGGAGTTTGTCGAACTGAATTTACTCTTTCGTCGAACTGAGTTTAGCTTTCGTCGAACTGAGGCTAAAATTCGTCGAACTGAATTTATGCCTTCATTGAGCTGAGCTTGTCGTTCGTCGAAAGGAGCTCATCATTCGTCGAGCTCAATACCTAGACAAACAGAATTTTGTCTAAGTGTTATGGCATTGAGTGATGCCTACTCACTCAACGCTTTTGATTCTAATGCTTGAATTTTATCTAATTCCACATATACTGAGTCATGCTGACGTCAGCAAAGTCAAAAAGTCAACCATAATTTAAATATTGCGGACATACTGCCAGATACGTTGGCGGCCAGTTGTTATCATCTTCTGCACTTTCCAAGAAGTATTTTCATCATTAAGTGATGGGGCCCCCACACAGAAAAGAGTCGTTGAATCAAGAATTAATGGAAAGCTTGTGTTGAATGGCTCAATCTCAGCCATCAATCCTGATGGTGGGATACACTGCTCAATTGGCCTTCAGAGAATAAAAAGAAGATAATCGGCCAGAGCAAAATAATTGATTCTTTGTCTAGATTTTCTGAAAATGAAAGTGCGACAGAACATCTTTTTTCTCGACATTTTCGTCGAGCTTGAAGAAGTTATTCTGCACAGATAACCTAGCTGAGGAAAGAGATAGCTGAATCAATCACCATCTGTAACAGCAGGTTTAGAAGCTATTCTAAGGAAGCAAATCAACTAGCTCTATAGAGAAAAGAATGTTGTTTGAAGAAAGTTTCTACTGCTTACTTCATAGTCTTCAACAGCAAAAGCTTAGACTGATATTTGCTTAGTCCAGGAAGAAGAAGACATAGAGATCTTGCACTGGTGTCTAATCATCTCACCCTTTTAATCCTTCTATTAAGATTCTTTGTGAGTTTGGAGTTGCAAGCATGTTTTATAAAGGCTAAGGTCTTTGTGACCTGTGTTTGTCTTAGTGTCGGGTGAAAGGTCTTTGTGACCTGGTTTGGCTTAGTGCCTAAGTGTTAGGTCTGTGTGACCTATGTGGTCCTGCGGGATCTGTGTTGTAAGCTCTTGAGGAGCTGAGTTCTGGAGGGAGAGCTGAATCTAACACAATGTTAGATAGGCGCAGAGGGATAGTGGATGTACACAAGATTGGGGAACCACTATAAAATTGTTGTGTCGTCTGTGATTGATCTTGAAAGCTAAAAACTAACCTAATCACCAAGCACAGTAATCTGCTAACAAGCAAGAAAATTTAAATAAGAGACAAAAACCTATTCACCCCCCCCCCCTCTAGGCGTTTAACTAGCCTTAAAAACAAGATTTTCAGTACTCGTTGAATATATCTTGATATATGACGAAAATGACTTAGCCATATCATTCCAGGCTGGTCGGTCACTCAACGCAATGGCGACGAGTCATACTCGACGAATTCGTCGAGTATCAGCAATTATACTCGACGAATTCGTCTAATATTAGCTAAAACACTCAACGTCGTTGCACACTCAATACTTTTTGATCACTCAATACGAAGAGCAGCATTCATCGAATAGCGTTTAGATGACTCAATGCTCTCAACACCATGATATTAGACGAATTGAATTGACTCAACGCCAAAGGCTTCATTCGTAAAATATCGTCGAGATGACTCAACGCACTCAAAGCTTTGATATTCGACGAATTGAACTTGGAAAAATCTAGACAAGTAGTGTCGACTGGACTCGACGAATTCGGCGTGTATCACTTAGCATATTTGACGAATTTGGCGAGTATCATTAGATACATTCGACGAATTCGACGAGTATGCATAATGATACTTGACGAATTTTACATGGTGGATTTTTCTATTTCTCCAACGAATTTTCCCTAAGTATATACAACAAATTCAACGGGTTTTGGTAAGTATACTCGATGAATTCGGCGTATATCATCAATGATACTCGACGAATTTGACGTGTATGCTTAACCATACTCGCCGAATTTTGCTTAGGTAAAATTCCTATTTTCTTGGGTCTAACTCTCGAGCATCCTGGAGCCTTCTCTTGTGCTTGGGATAGAAGTACACCCCAATAGAGAGATTACACGTGAGTCAATATTTTGGCTTACACAATGAGGAATTATATTATATAGTCATGTGTTTACTGACCCTCTGTAACCTAACAATGGTGTGTACTTGACATTGTAGACCTGCAAGTACATAACTAAAAAGCAACATCAAATACAGTCAAAATTCATCTTAGCTTAACTGGGCCCTTCTTGAAATCCGGGTTATTGTGGATACAATACCCAACAATCTCTCCCTATTTGAAGAAGTCTGGGCCCTATAATCTAAGGTGAATTGTACATAAAAATAATGAAATGATAAAACATTAAGGTTTGAAAGGATAACATAAATTAAATACAACATGCATTCCACAACTCAACACAACACAAAATAGAACTATTGGTCCTGCCTGCTCTGATTCTTCTGCCCCTGTCTGTCAAAATACGCTTTTGGCTTTGGAAAGTACTTTGGAGGAGGTGCAGGCATCAGATCAGCATTTCTATGATTTTGCAGTGAATTCTCCTTTTAGTGCAGGACAACTTATACTTGTTCCATTTTTCCTGATCGTAATGGTGCTGATGTTTTCCTCCACCAATATCGACCAAGGAGAATGTATCTAATATAATGCCTCTGGATATGGGACTCCACACTTTGTCCATTTCTCTGTTAGGCTCTTACTTGATAGCAGACGAGGCTTCCCCATATCTTCTTCACTTGTGCACTGGAGGGGGGAAATCTTTAATAAACTCTACCTTTGGTGCCTCAACAGTAGTATTAACAGCAGTATCAGCCTGAGAAAAATCCTGTGGGTCTGACAAGTACTGAGAGTAATCCGGGGAAGGATGAGTCTCATCATGTGCTGGTACAGGCACAACAGGTACTTGAGGTCCTGTCAACTGATTATACAGCCACATACAATTATTATAATTGTAGTCATTTGCACTTTTGAAATTGGCTAACATTGATGTTTCCAGTGCATTGACCTTAGTAACCATATTGGCTTCCAAGGAATCCTCCCCCTTTCTGACTTCTACAGCTAGAGCATTTCCATACGCATTCAAGTTGTCGTCATAATGAGCCATAGCAGTATTGTGCGCTCCAATCATCGTTTTAGCATTTGTATCAACATTATCCACAGTTTTCTTGGAATATTTGAGGCCATTCATGTTCAGCTTTATAGCTTTTCCTCCCTCAACAAATAATAAGTCAATCTTTGTATCAAGTGCTTCAATTTGAATCTTAACTTCAACAATGCCTCTGTTCAGGTCTCTTTCAGTCTCTTTCATTTGTTTCAGAACACTTTTCATGGAAGAATCAAAATGTCTCTTCTGCTTGGCTAGCATTGCCTCTATACTCTACAGAAGTGTACTATCAGAAGTCAACACTACAGTCTCTAGGATGGAAGTGCTGGGTAGATCTTCACTGGGAGACTCATTTATTGAAGATAGATGAGCTCTGGAAGTAGTAGCTTGATCTGTAACAGTAGGTGGAGCTGGAGTCTGCTCTTTTGCATATCCCTCCTCATCAGCAATCTCAACTACCTCCTTAGGAAGAATTGGAGGTATTCATGTTGCCTTAGCAACTCTATTTTCAAGTTTACGGATAAACTTGTCAACCTCAGTAGCAACAGATATCGAAGTCTTAGTCACCTCCCATTCTGAAGATGAAGCGGGTTCTATTTCAGGGAGAGGGACTATCAGGTTCTCCACTACCATGAGTGCATTAGCAGCACTAACCTCAGTATCAGCAGACTTATCTGAATCAATCCTCATCTCATCAGCAACATCATCATCAAACTCATTTAAATCTTTTGTTGGGTTTTTGGGGATGGCACAACACTTGTGCACGCAGCGGAAAAAGAATAAGAAAAATCCAAATGAGTTCGGATCTAGCAATATTCATGAATCAAGAAGTAAAGCATGTTGTAATAAAAATTACCTTTGCGGGATTGAGTCAGAACTCAACCTAGATGATCCAGAAAAATCAGGTCGGCCACACAGCGGCTAGAGTCTTGAGCGCAGCAAGTATATCTGCACCTCCACAGTAATCCACACGATCGAGAGAACCCACAGCAACTTGTCATACAAGTGCTAGGCCGAGAGAGGAATATCAGCATCTCCACAGATTGCTAGATCTGTTGTAGGAGAGGCGGCGACGACACTCAGCGGGATCGTGATCGGAATCGGCGACAGGATTGGCGGAACACTTCCGTCGGGTTTCTAGGTTTTCTTCTTATCGCATAGTATCAGCTCGTGTGCAGAAAGAAAAGAACCATCCAAGGAAAACCGTAAAACATCCTATTTATATCTCAGGAGATAGATCCAACAAGCTAATATTTGACTCAGCACTGGCATTCGTCGAACTCAGCTCGACGAAATCTACGCCAAAGGCCAGAACGTCGAACGCATTCGTCGAACTCAGCTCGACAAAATCTGTGCCAAAGGCCAGAACGTCGAACTGGATTCGTCGAACTCAGCTCGACGAAATCTGCACCAAAAGCCAGAACATCGAACTGGATTCGTCGAACTCAGCTCGACGAAATCTGCACCGCAGTCCAGAATGTCGAACTTCATTCATTGAATGGCGTTGAGTGAATACAATACAATCAACGCCTAAGAGCCATATTCGCCAGGTAAATCTTTTACTCGACGAAGGCGTTGAGTGGACTCGACGCACTCAATGCTTAAGTGCGACAGTCAACACACTCAACACCAACATTCGCAGAGTTAACACTTAACCCGCAAAAGTGTTGACTGGACTCAACGCTCTCAATGCTTTCAGCCCGATGGCTTTGAGTGAGATAAACACACTCAACGTCTAATGCCTTATAATCTTTGAACCTCCATGGCATTGAGTGAACTAAGCACACTCAACACCTTCAGGCTCATGGCATTGAGTGCGCTAAGCATACTCAATTAGGGGTGCAAGTTGAGTTGAGCCGGCTCGAAAGCTCGATGAGCCGGCTCGAAAAAAGCTCGACTCGAGCTCGAGCCTGTGGAGCTCGAGCTCGAGCTCGATTACGAGTCGAGCTCGAGCTTGAATATTAATGTTCATGAGCTCGTGAGACGGCTCGCTAGCTTTTTATTCCATTTTTTTAAAAAAATATATTTTTATAAAATATGAAAAAAAAATATGAAAAGATAAGAAAATAAAGCTCATGAGCTATAAAGCTCGCGAGCAGCTCGAGCTCGAGCTCGAATATTAATGTTCATGAGCTCGCGAGCCGGCTCGCGAGGTTTTTATTCCATTTTTTTAAAATATATATATATAACAAATATGAAAAAAATATGAAAAAATAAGAAAAAAAAGCTCATAAGCTAAAAAGCTCGCGAGCAGCTCGAGCTCGAGCTCGAGCTCGCGAGCTCGAAACTCGAGCTCGAGCTGGGATAAATGAGCTTGTCGAGCTCGAGCTCGAGCTTGAAATGAAAAGCTCGAGCTCGAGCTTGGAAATTTTGTCCAGCTTGACTCGAGCTCGACTCATTTGCACCCCTATACTCAATGCCAACAGCCTCATAGTGTTGAGTGAGCTAAACACACTCAACGCCAAATGCCTTAGAATATTTTTCCGCCCCTTTTCAATATCCTTCAACTCATCATATGATCTAAATAGTACAGATCCAATCTCTCAATTTCTTCACAATCTTATGTGCGACACTGATAGGCTCATACTGAGTTGGCAATGAGGCTACATGCTTGATCACTTCCAGATCACTATAGTTGCACCAACAGTCTCCCACTTGATCTAGAAAGTATCAAACAAAAGTTTCACAAACAATGAGCGGAATCTAGAAATACATCATTGCTCCCCAAATAGTAAGAGTTTATAAAACTCAAAAGCCATTGTGACCAATGTTACAGTGTTGTCATGTCCCTTCATCTCTTACATCCGGATAGAACTAGAGGTATAGACCGTATCATTCTCATAAATGTTCAATCCCGGTTTCTTGATCTAGAATGGACTTGCAGAACATTTGTGAGTCCAATATCATATATTGACTCAACCAAGCATGGTTATGCACTTCTCAGTCTCATTCCATCAAGGGTCCTCATGGATGCAACTCCTGTCATATAGGAGGACAAATCTCATCATTGCTTACATGAAAACACCCAAATGATTCGTAATGTACCCAATAATCACCTTTATCATCCAACTTTCTCAAGACTGGACTTTTGATGGCATCAAAGCATGCTCTTCTTCACTCAATGAAAATTGTGACTTCAGGTCAAAGGATCACAAACACCATTGTCACTTGAGCCATACTTGTGACACGTTCATATAACAATCCACAAAGTATTCTCACAGTAGGTCTCTCTAGTACAACTTGTTCAAAACAAGTACCTATGAGATGACTTGATATCACAATATCTTGACCTGTGAGGACGGGTCATCAGTCAACGCACATGCTAGTCTTGAAGGTATCATCATCGCCCTTAGCTTCTAAGATGATACAATGACCAGGGACCTTTAAGTATGAAGCTTCTGAAATCATAGGTTCTCACATCAAGTCACTACTTGACTTATGGAAGCAAACACTCTAAGGGCATTTATTAAATTGAACTACTCTATCATAATAGAAATAACTTCATAATAAAAGAACTTGCCAAAATATATAAAATGAAATGCATATAGTACTTTTATTCATCAAATGAAATATTATACAGCCAATAAAATACAATCCACAAGACTCAAACTAGAGTTGATCATTTAGGTATCGTATACCCATAGATCTAACATGACCATCATGATTTCTCTGTGCAAGATGCTTAATCAGTGGATCTGCAATGTTTTCCTCAGTCGGCACTCTGCATATGCTCACATCTCCTCGATCGACAATCTCTCGAATTAGATGAAATCGCCGGAGTATGTGTTTGAAGCGCTGATGAGATCTACGTTCTGAAGCAAGTGCAATTGTACCGTTGTTGTTGCAGTAGAGATCTACAGGACGAACAATACTAGGAACTACATCTAACTCACTGATGAATTTCCTAATCCATACAACCTCCTTTGTTGTATTTGCAGCTATAATATACTCGGCCTCAGTAGTAGAATCGATAACTGTATCTTTCTTGGAACTCATCCAACTAACAACACCTCCATTCAGGCAAAACACAAACCCTGACTGATACTTTGAATCTCCCTATTAGTTTGGAAGCTAGCATCCGTGTAACCACTTACAACGAGCTCTTCCCCTCCGCCAAATACCAGGAACATATCCTTAGTTCTTCGCAAGTACTTGATGATATTCTTCACGACTATCCAGTGACCTTCACTGGGATCAGACTGATACCTGTTAATTATGCTCAAACATAAGAGACATCGGGTCTAGTACATAACATTGCATACATGATTGATCCAATTGCCGAAGCATATGGAACCAACTTCATGTGGTCCTTATCTTCACAAGACTTAGGACACTGGTCCTTAGAGAGACTCACACTATGAGGCATGGGCAAGAATCCTTTCTTGGACTCAAGCATGATGAACTGTTTCAACACCTTGTCAATGTACGTACTTTGGTCAAACCCAACAACTTCTTCGATCTATCTCTATAGATCTTAATACCGAGTATATAATTCGCTTCCCATAAGTCCTTCATCGAAAAGCAATCCCCTAGGTTGTTCTAATAACTTGCAGGGTCGGTTTGTCAATCTTTATCAACAGTATGTCATCTACATACAATATCAAAGACTACAATGCTCCCACGAATCCGTTTGTAAACATAAAGTTCATCCTCATTCTTGATAAAACCAAACTTTTTTATCTTTTCATCAAAACAAAGATTCCAACTTCGAGAAGTCTGTTTCAATCCATAAATGTATCTCTGCAACTTACATATTTTAGTGGCTTCACCTGGAGATACAAAACTCTCAGGTTGTGTCATGTACACTTCCTCGAGGAGGTTCCCATTAAGGAAAGTCATTTTGACATCCATCTATCAGATCTCATAGTCATAATACGCAGGAATAGCAAGTATAATTCTGATGGACTTAACTATGACAACATGGGAAAAGTCTCATCATAGTCAACACTATGAATTTGCTTAAAACTCTTTGCCACCAGTCGGCCTTTGAATGTATGTACATTCTCACCCATGTCAGTCTTCTTCTTGAAGACTCACTTGCACCCCATGGGTCTTACCCCTTCAGGTGGTTCCACCAAAGTCCATACTTGATTTTTATACATGGAGTCCATTTCAGATTTCATGGCGTCAAGCCACTTCTCAGAGTTCGGTCCACACATAGCCTCATGGTAGGTTACAGGCTCATCACTATGATCCATAAGCAACACATTACCTATTTGAGACACAAGAAATCCATATCTCTCAGGCTCAAATCTTGGTCTGCCAGATCTATGTGGAACTTATGTTTCCTGAGCAGGTTCTCCAGCTATAACTACTTATAGTCCTGACTCAGGTTCCAATTCTGGTTCATTCACTATTTGTGGTTCCTGAACTTCTTCAAGTTCTATCCGGGCTTTCTTTCTACTTAAGAACTCTTTCTTAAGAAAGACACCAGTCCTTACGACAAACACTTTGCCCTTTGACGGTAGGTAGAAATAGTACCTTTGGTTTTCCTAGGATACCCTACAAGATAATACTTGTCTGATTTGGGTTCCAACTTATCGAGCATTTGACGTTTCATGTATGCCTCGCAGCCCCAAACCTTAATGAATGACATATTGGGATGCTTCTCAGTCCATATCTCATATGGTGTCTTTAGAACCGATTTCGTTGGAGCATGATTTAATGTTAAAGCAGCAGTTTCTAAAACAAAGCCCCAAAAGGAAATAGGCAGATCTGCATGACTCATCATTGACCATACTATGTCTAACAAAGTACGATTCCTCCTCTCATACACACCATTATGATGTGGTGTTCTAAGTGGAGTGAACTGTGATACAATACCACACTCTATCAGATGATCACGGAACTCACGACTTAGGTATTCGCTACCTCGATCAGATCAGAGTGCTTTAAACTTCTTACCAAGCTGGTTTTCTTCTTTGTTCTTAAACACTTTGAACTTTTCAAAGGTTTTATATTTGCACTTCATAAGATACATATATCTGTATCTACTGAAATCATCAGTAAATGTAATAAAGTATAAGAACCCACCTCTAGCCATAGAACTCATGGATCCACATAAATCACTATGTACTATACACAAGAGATCATCAGCCCTTTCATTGAAGCCAGTAAAAGGAACTTTAGTCATCTTGCCTAACAAACAAGATTCGCATCTCTCAAATGATTCATAATCAAATGAGTTCAACAGTCCATCTCTATGGAGCTTGGATATACGTTTCTCATTTATATACCTAAACGACAGTGCCAAAGATATGTAAGGTTCGAGTCATTTGTTCTTAGTCTTTTAGTATTTTCAATATTATAGATCGGATGGTCTAAGTTCAAAATATACAGACCATTAAACATTTGAGCTACACCATAACAAACATCATTCTTAAATATTGAACAACAGTTGTTCTTAATAATAAAAGAAAAACCCACCATATCCAAACATAAAATGGATATAATGTTTCTAGTTCTGAAAGGAACAAAATAACAATTATCTAGTTTTATTACAAGCCCACTAGGCAAAGCAGGACAATAAACCCCCACGGCAACGGCAGTAACTCTTGCTCCATTCCCAACGTGCAGGTACACCTCTCTCCTTTACTCAACATTCTTCTCCTTCCCATTTCCTGTATATTTATACAAATGTGAGAATCGCATCTGGTATCCAATACCTAGGATGAAGGAGTAGAAAGGTTTATCTCTATAACATATATACCTGAAATGGAGGTCATACCTCCTCTTATCTTCTGCAGACCCTCAATGTATGAAGGATAATTCCTCCTCCAATGACCAGCCTTGCCACAATGGTGGCACTTCCCTTCTTTCACTGAGCCTTTTTCCAGTGTAGAAGACTTGGGCTCCAGTGCAGACTTATGTCCGACCTTTGTATTCTTGAATCCCTTGACCCTGCCCTTGCCTTTCTACACCATCAATATGGGGCTAGCAAACTTGGCCTTCTTCATATTAATCTCGGCAGTTCGCAACATGCCTAGGAGCTTGGGCAGTATCTTATCTATTTCATTCATGTTATAGTTCAAGACGAACTACTCATAACTATCCGACAACAATTGCAGGATCAGGTGTGTAGCCAACTCTTGGCCTAGAGGAAAACCTAGTCTTTCAAGGTTCTCGATATACCTAATCATATTGAGTACTTGAGTCCCTACTAGGTCCCGAGCTCCCATCTTACACTGGAACAACGCCTTGGTGACGTCGAATCTCTCTTGACGAGCTTGCCCTTGAAACATTTTCTTGAGATGCTCATCAATGTCCTTACAATCCATGTTCTCATATTGCTTTTGAAGATCAGAGTTCATGGTCACTAACATAAGACATTCGACATCTAAGGAGTCGTCGATATACTTCTTATAAGCATCTTTATCAACATGGGGTGCATTCTCAGCAGGCTCATCAGGGGATACCTCTTCCAAAACATAGATCGTGCGCTCTTGCCTGAGAACAATTCTCAGGATTCTGTACCAGTCTAAATAATTTGTACCACTCAGCTTCTCCTTCTCAAGGATCGCTCTAAGAGACAGGGTGGAGTGTGAACCACTTTCCATGGAAATTCTACAAGAATACAAGCAAAGCAAATTAGTACCACATTTCAAAATATAATTTATCTTTCAATTAGGACTTTAATCAAAAGCTCCCACTATTTTTATCAATCCGATAACCCTCAATATCAATTCGAAGAGTTTGGCGAGTAACCCTCTTAGTGGACAAGATTCATATTTCATAAACACTATGAGTCAGCTTTGGCTTTTCTCTCACAATGCAGCTATTTAGGTAGGCAACGCTTGCCAATTGCATCACAATGCAATTCTTCTATGGCTAGTGAATAACTCTTCATTCGCATCCATCTTATGGTGCATGCCAACTCCATGCCTCTGGGCACTCAACCTTTGAGGTCACCCAGTTAAGCTAGAGCTTATGTCGACAGTGGATATCATAATTATCGCGCTCGTACCCTCACCAAGATAGATTAATGCACCTTGATTTGGCAAGCCCACACTTTATCGATCGAGGCAGGAAGAGTGTCATCCATCGAAAGGCGTCTGAATACTTAATATTGCTTAAGGGATTTTAAATAGTTGATTAACTCTTTAATCATGGTTAACACTTAACCAACGTGCACATCAAGCATAATCCAAATGCATCCCAGATGTGCACAAGAATCATCAACACTTGATGAACTTGGCTAAGTCTGAACATCTAGAACATGTCCAAATCTTCAGACCTACATGCACGGGACACGAGCAACACCAACTCCACTTACACAGTAGACAAGCACGTCACTTTATGTGAGATTCAAAATCTTACACATACTTAGTTTCACAAACCAACACAGTGACGGTTACTGTTAAGGAGTAAACTCAAAGAAATCACATGCGTTCTTGGAAAGATCCAAGACTAGATTTGGGCATTTGTAACACTTCAAAATCACCAAATCTACACGCCATGGATTCAGCAACTTCTGAAACAATGAATATTATCGGCAACCTCCCTCTGATACTACTGTTGGTTTTTGGAGATGGCACAACACTTGTGCACGTAGCGAAAAAAGAACAAGAAAACCCAAACGAGTTTGGATCTAGCAATATTCATGAATCAAGAAGTAATGGATGCTGTAATAAAAATTACCTTTGAGGGATTGAGTCAGAACTCTACCTAGATGCTCCAGAAAAATCAGGCCGGCCACACAGCGCCTAGAGTCTTGAGTGCGGAAAGTATATCCGCGCCTCTATAGTAATCCACATAATCGGAGAACCCACAGCAACTTGTCACACAAGCGCTAGGTCGGGAGAGGACTCTCAATGTCTCCACAGACTGCTAGATCTGTTGTAGGAGATTCGGCGACGACACTCACCGAGATCAGGATCGGAATCGGCGATAGGATTGGCGGAACACTTTCGTCGGGTTTCTAGATTTTATTCTTATCGTATAGTATCGGCTCGTGTGCAGAAAAAAAAAAGAACCATCCAAGGAAAACCCTAAAACATCCTATTTATATCTCAGGAGATATATCCAGAAAGTCAACATTTGACTCAGCATGGGCATTCATTGAACTCAGCTCGACGAATAATTCGTCGAACTCAGCTCGATGAAATCTACGCCAAAGGCCAGAACGTTGAACGCATTCATCGAACTCAGCTCGATGAAATCTGCGCCGAAGGCCAGAGCATCGAACTGGATTCGTTGAACTCAACTCGATGAAATCTATGCCAAAGGCCAGAACGTCGAACTGGATTCGTCGAACTTAGCTCGATGAAATCTGCACCGCAGGCCAGAACGTAGAACTTCATTCGTTGAATGGAGTTGAGTGAATACAGTACACTCAACACCTAAGAGTCATATTCGCCAGGTAAACCCTTTACTCGACGAAGGCGTTGAGTGGACTCGACGCACTCAACGCTTAAGTACGACAGACAACAGACTTAACACACTCAACGCCAATATTCGCAGAGTTAACACTTAACACGTGAAAGTGTTGACTGGACTCAACACTCTCAATGCTTTCAGCCCGATGGAGTTGAGTGAGCTAAACACACTCAACGCCTAATGCCTTAGAATCTTTCAACCTCCATGGCGTTGAGTGAACTAAGCACACTCAACGCCTTCAGCCCCATGGTGTTGAGTGAGCTAAGCACACTCAACGCCAACAGCCCCATGGCATTGAGTGAGCTAAACACACTCAATGCCAAATGCCTCGAATATTTTCAGTCCCTTTTCAATATCCTTCAACTCATCATATGAGATAAATAGTACATATCCAATCTCCCAATTTCTCCCCAATCTTATGTGCGGCCCTGATAGGCTCATACTGAGTTGGCAATGAGGCTACATGCTTGATCACTTCCAGATCACTATGGTTGCATGAACATCTTCTTCCTCAGCAGAATCTTCCTCAACTGTAGCATCCTCTGCCACCTCAGGCACCAACTCCTCAATAGCAGTATGTGCAATCTGAGCTACCTCTGTTAGTAGATTTTTTGTCTCTGTAACTGGAGTAACTAACTCCCCCTCTATTCTTGCCCACGAACTCTCAGGAATGTCACTGGGTGAGGAGAGGTAATACTAACCTCAGGAGCTTGAACTTCCTCTTCCACTGCCAAATCTGGGGCTCCCCCTTGCTTGACTATTTGCTTATCCCATCGAGAGAACATAGTAGATTCGATCTTCTTTAAGTGATGGATAGGTACTCCTTTTGTCATATTGTAACAACCCCTAACTTAATAAATATAAATAATAATTATTATTATTATTATTATATAAATTATAAACAAAGACTTCAAAGGCATATAACCTGATCCCTTCCCCCAGTCCAAATCCTGCATCCCGCAGGAAACCATCCCGATCCCACCTCCTTTGCCCCTGACGGTCCCGTCTTCGCCTCCCGAGCGTCCGGAAGCCCCCTCCTCTGCCTTCAGTGGCAGGAAAACCTCCCCTCCAGGCCTGGCGCCTCTTCCTCTTGCTTCCCCGTCGTCTTTGACGCTCCCCTTGGTCGGCAACTCCCGCAGCAACTCCTCCTCTCTTGGACGGCTGCTTCCAAGGGGGACGGCTACCTTTCTCCCTTCCTCTTATCCTCCTCCGGCCATTGAGGGAAAATACATTGTTTCTTCTCCGGTAACCCTAGCTCCTTCTCGTTCCGGCCGGTGGATTTTGTGAGGGACTCCTAGGGTTTCGCTCAAAACCCCTCTTTGTAGATTTCTGAGACCGGCTCTGGTCTCCTTGGGTAAGGAACCCTGCCTAACTCTCATTTTTAGTTTGCCCTAATTTTATTACGCTAATTTTTTTGGTCTCCGATCTAGGGTTTTTGGATGATCCAACCTATGTCCATCGTATAACCCGCTAATCCCGGATTTGTGTGTTTTCCAGTGCGTGTCCTCGGATTTAGGTGGTGGAATCGCTTCAAGACCTCTCCGAATTAGGGATTTTTGCTTCCAAATGCCGCCAAAACTCCCGATCCCTCGTGGTAATCTCTTCTCCCCTCACTTTAGAGGGAGGTAAATTTCTAAAAACCCCTCTCCTATTGCGTGTGCGAATATCAAACACTTGTGCAAGTGTAGGAATCTTGTTTGAAATGCATTTTGATCTTGATAGGTTTAACTCGAGTTTCTAACCTCGCTTGCGCCACTTAGCTGTCACTAGCATTATCGAGGTCACCTTAGGTCAAGTAGAGACAACTCTCTCGCTTGCAAACATGTGATCTAATTTACTTCACTTTTTGTTATGAAGTAGCCCCTTATAGTCTGAAATCATCTAATTAATAACTTCTTCCAATCATTTATGAATCCCTGAGATTGTTGAATACCTTAACAAACATTGAGAGGAGAGTGTTGGTTTGGTGTGATACGTCGAATCGAGCTCCCAACTAACTGGTAACAGAAACCATTGTCGGTCATTGCAAGCACCGTTGTTAATAAGTCTTGCATCAACTCATACACTAGAATCCTGTACACCAAATGACAACACCTCCACCCTTCATTGTATTTCCACTTATGGTATTGTAGCAGTTCTATGTATTTTGTTTAATACACTAGAATCCTGTACACCAAATGACAACACCTCCAGCCTTGCATCAACATTTGATCTAATTTCCATTTTGTTTAATGTATCAGCAGGTTCTATGTATTTTGTTTTCAGTTGCTGTTGGATTTTTCTTTCTATTCATGTATTAGTTATCGTCAGACATTTTCTCTTGTATCGAGGACAAATTGTAGGGTGAAGCATTGTACTAATTCACTTCACTTATGATATTTCTACTTTTGTGAGTGGTTGCATTCACTTAGTTTTAGTACTGCTTGTTTCTTAGTTTTTATAAAAGCAATGCATCCACGACTTTTAATTATTTATGTGTGGCTTCCCGCACCTTTTTTTTAAAAAATCAATTAAAATATTTTTCAAAACTAACAAATTTAAAAACCTAGTTGTAGAATTTCTGGTTCCGCCTTAGCAGGCATGGTTCCTCTCTGCATTCTGTAGCATCACGATCCGCCCGAAGCGCACTCTGATCCATTTATGACGGGTCGTGATAGTTGGTATCAGAGCCAGGTTTTGAGGTTAGCGCCTAAAAATGAAGTATTTTGAAAGTATTATATATTTTGGAATTCTATTATGTAAAAATATCTATACATGCATCATTGCTTCACTCACTCTGTCATTGTCTGTTGTCTGAGGCTGAAACACGCACACACTCACTCATAAGCATGAGTAGTATGCATGCAAATGTTAAGGAGTATGGGCAAACTTAACATTTATATGCATATGAATTTCCACTAGGATATAGCACCGCTTGCAAATATTAAATTGTATGGGTGATTTAATATTTTCAAGTGCGTGACATTAGAATCAAAATGTGCATGACATGTTAAGTGATATGGGCACTTAACCATTGCATGTGTTTTCCATTCATGGAATTTTTTAGGAATACATTGTAGGCATAATTACATTGCATGCATATCATAACTCATTGCACAAGTGTTAAGCTAAGAGCAACAGATGACGATTGTACACATATGGATTTCCCAATCATAATTCTATCGCACGTGATTCTATCGTCGCATTTGCATTTGCAATGGCTATCACCTAGAGTTTTCCACTGAAAATGCTGCAACTATTACATGATTTATGTGTCCAATGTCCAACAGTGTTAGAATGCTAGAACATATAGTCTCAATCCGCTATGCTTAGCATGACTGTTTCTCTTACTCAATTTTTTATGCTTCTTTTAGATGGCTCCTAAGCGATCACAGCAAAAGAAAGCTACCCCTGCTGTGAGGAGGCCCCTAGAGATGAAACAGCCCAGCTTTTGAGACAGCTTCTGGAGCGTGTCACCCGTCTGGAGGGGAACGCCAAACTCCTGATCCAGCCTCTAGTTTCGGCAGCGCAGGGATGACTGGAGTAGCTGTTACCACCCACCCCTCCTGCACCTGGATCTTGGACCGGCTTGTCTGCTGGCACCATGGAGGCCCGCTCGTGCCAAGCCCGACCACCCCTGTAGCGATGGCAGACACTTTGGATTTCAAGCGACTAAATCTGCCTACCTACAACGGCGACCATGATTACTTCATGATCACTGAATGGGTCTCCTAGATGGAGAAACACTTGAGTATGCTGCAGTTCCCAGATCGAGGCCCAAAAGGTTCTCCTTGCGGCCTATCAGCTAACCGAGGATTCTTACACTCTGTGGCTTCAGCGCCGCAGCCTCTCCGATTCTGCCACCTTGACTTCACGATAGTTCAAGATGCTCTTATGTAGAACTTCCTCTCTTCTGTGGAGCGGTACAAGTTAGCTGAGAAGTTCCCATCCCTTCAGAGTTTGGCAGTACAGTGACCGATTATGTGCCAGATGAAGCCAAAAGGATAAGCCATTTCATGAAGGGACTCCGTCATGACTTCCAGCAGCATGTGGTAGCCCATGGCGCCACCACCTATGTGGAGAACGTGGGAGCCGCCTTGAGGGTGGAAGCAAATGAGCTGGATAATTCTGCCAAGAAAGTCCAGCACAAGCACCAACAATGTCGCAACATCCAACCTCAAGCTCAAGAGTGCTCCATCTCAGGAGCAAGGTCCCGGGCCCAAGGTGGTGTATGCCTTATGTCATAAGGTGGGCCAACGCTGCCCAAGACTGTCGTTCTCTCCTGAAGAAGCAAAATATGGACATCCATGCTCTGCCACCTCAGATGATGCTTGCCTCTACCTCCATCGTCTGTGTACTACAAGAAGCCGGGCCACCAGCTGAAGTACTATCATCGTAGGCAGAAGGCTTGTTTCAAGTGTGGGCAGGTTGGACACCTCAAGCTAGACTGCCCTATGAGGGAAAGCCTGATTCCCGCTCAGCCACTGTAGGTTACCCCCGGAGCTCAGGACATGGGTAAGGCTGTTTTGAACGTCATCACTCAGGGCGAGGCGCTCGCTTCGACAGACGTCATCTCTGGTACATTGTTGTGTAGAATTTTAATTTTAATTTTTCTACATTCAAAACTGGTCTACCATAGTTTCGAATAATCTTGATATGCGGCATGTTTTTTTTCTTTTTAGGAAGATTTAGGATCAAGAATAAGTGGATGCAAATATTAATTGATTCTGGTGCATCGCACTCTTTTATTGCTCACCACATCGTGGACCTTCACAGTTGGCCTACTTTGACATTTGAGGTCCCTTTCGAGATTTTTGTACCCGGTCATCTGCATCTCTCAACCAGCGGCATTCTCAATTGCCCGATCCTGCTTGTAGAATTGCAAGTTTTCGCCGATCTCATAGTTCTGGAAATGTCAGAAATCGACGTAATATTGGGAATGAATTGGTTGGTCACGTATCAAGCTAAGATGGACCGTGTAGCAAAGAGGGTCAATCTTAGCATTGGCGGCGAGGAATACAGTGTCCATGTTCAGACCCACAGCCACCTGAAGGTAATTCGTGTTGTGCGCGCCACTCACCTTCTTAGTCAGGGTTGTTCTGCTTGTTTCGTGTATGCTTCACATTCGGATGTTGTCATACCACAACTTGAGTCTATCCTGATTGCTTCTGAGTTCCCCGACGTGTTCTCCACCGAGTTGCCTGGAATGTATCTCGATTGTGATGTAGAGTTCTCTATTGATGTGGAGCCTGGAACGCGCCCCATATCTAATGCTCCATATCGTATGGCACTGCGCGAGTTGGAAGAGCTCAAATTGTAGTTGGATGAGATGCTTGAGCATGGATACATTCGTCCCAGCTTGTCTCCTTGGGGAGCCCTCGTCCTCTTTGTGAAGAAGAAGGATGGTTCCCTGAGTCTTTGTATCAACTATCGGGAGCTGAATAAGGTTAACATCAAGAATAAGTATCCCCTCCCACGCGTAGATGACCTCTTTGATTAGCCCAATGGCAGTTCAGTATTTTCCAAGATAAATCTTAGAATAGGTTACCATCAGCTAAAGATCAAGGAATCCGACATCCCCAGGACAGCCTTCCGGACTCGGTATGGACATTTTGAATTCTTGGTGATGCCTTTTGGATTGACTAACGCCCCATCTGGTTTCATGGATATGATGAACCGTGCATTCTATGAGTTCCTAGACAAGTTCGTCATCATTTTGATAGATGATATTTTGGTCTACTCCAAAACTCGTGAAGATCATGCAGTTCACCTTAGACTCATCCTCTCCACCCTACGCCAACATCAACTCTATGCCAAGCTGGCGAAATGCGAGTTCTAGCTGGATCGTGTTGCCTTCTTGGGGCATATCATTTCAGGGGATGGTTATTCGTTGACCCCGCCAAAGTCTCTGCAATGATGGACTAGAAGCGGACATTTACTCCTACTGAGATCCACAGTTTCCTTGGGTTGGTTGGTTATTACCGGCACTTCGTCAAGGGTTTCTCCTCCCATGCCACTCATTTAACAAGGCTAACACAAAAGCATATGAGGTTTGAGTGGACAGATCAGTGTGAGCAGGCCTTTTCTGAGCTGAAGCAGCGACTATGTTCCGCGTCAGTGCTAGCTCTTCCGTCAGATGGGTTGGACTTTTCAGTCTACACTGATGCTTCTGGAGTTAGTTTGGGCTATGTTCTGATGCAGGATGACCGTATTATTTCTTATGGGTTGAGGCAGTTGAAAATTCATCAGCGCAACTATCCCACCCATGACCTAAAATTCGTTGCAGTGGTGTTTGCCTTGAAGTTGTGGCATGATTATTTCTATGGTGTGAGGTGCCACTTTTACACCGACCAGCAGATCTTGAAGTACATTTTTGTTCAAAAGGACCTCAATCTTCGTCAAAGACGTTGGCTCGAGTTTGTTTTAGACTATGACTTACAGCTCACATATGTTCCTGGTAAGGCCAAGTCAGTGGTAGATTCGTTGAGTCGGCGGGTTTCTGTTGTTGCTTGTGCACCCATGTTAGCTATTCTTGCAGCCATGATTGATGAACTAGATCGGATGGACATATCCATCGCATTGGAGGGTCATGAGGGGATTTTTGTTCCATTATGGGTAGAGCAGGTGAATGATTTACAACCATCTGATCCCGCACTTCAGCGCATTCGCCGTCATGTTGAACTTGGGACTCTTCCGGATTTCTCCATCTCTGATGATGTTCTTCATTTCCGAGGTTGACTCTACATTCCTCATGTCCCTGAGTTTCTTGATAGTATCTGTAGAGAAGCTCATGAGAACCGCTCATCTAGGCATCCGGGCAACAATAAGATGTATCATGACTTGAAGCAGAACGTTTGGTGGCCTGGTATAAAGAATTACATCGCTCGTTTCATCTCTCGATGCCTTACATGCCAGAAGGTGAAAGCTCAATGTCAGCGTCCTGGTGGTCTTTTGCAGCCTTTGCCTATCCCTGAATGGAAGTGGAAAGATGTTTCTATGGACTTCATCACTGGATTGCCTCGCACTCCAAGAGGGCATGATGCGATTTGGGTTATCGTGGAGCGCTGGACTAAAGTGGCTCATTTCATTTCATATAAGGAGGGTCATTCCACCGAGAAGATGGCCCGGATTTATGTTTCAGAGATTGTTAGACTCAATGGGATTCCTCTGCGAATCGTTTCTGATCGTGACACAAGATTTGTATCGCACTTCTTGAAAGGATTTCAGCAAGCTTTGGGCACTGATCTCAACCTAAGCACTGCTTACCACCCGACGACTAATGGCCAGACCGAGAGAGTTAATCAGATTCTTGAAGATATGCTACATTATTATATTTTGGACTACAAAGGAGCTTGGGATGAACATCTACCCTTGGTTGAATTTGCCTACAACAACAGCTATCAAGAGAGCCTCAAGATGGCCCCCTTCGAAGCATTGTACGGGCGTCGCTGTAGGACCCCGCTCTACTGGTCAGAGGTTGGTGAGAAGGTGGTGTTGGGACCAGAGTTACTTCAGGAAATGGAAAAAGACACCAAGAAGACTCGTCTTCAGCTCAGTCGTGACATTGAGAGACAGAGAAAGTATGCAAATCAGCGTCGCCGTCCGTTAGAATTTGTTGTGGGTGATCAAGTATTCCTGAAGATTTCTCCTACTCCTGGGGTGAAACGGTTCGGTCGCCATCATAAACCTAACCTGAGGTTTGTGGGACCTTATGCCATCTCAGAACGCTTTGGGGGATCTGCTTACCGTCTGGAGCTACCTGCTTCTTTGGTCGATGTCCATGATGTCTTTCATGTCAGTCAGCTTTGAAAATACATCCACGATCCTAATCGTGTAATTGAAGAAGTTCCAGTGATTCCTGAAGCCAATCTGTCCTATCCAGTCGAGCCTGCGGAAATCGTCGAATACCAAGAACGCAAGCTTCGCAAGAGAACCATTCTGATGGTGAAGGTACTTTGGGTGCATGGCAAGTCTGAGGAGTACACTTGGGAACTCGAATCTGACATGCGCAGCAAGTATCTGCAACTCTTCTCCTGATTCTTGGTACGTCTCTAAGTTTGACTTCCTTATCATTTCAGTATCTTTCTTGGTTAGCTTTTATGCGTTAATCTGCAAACTTCTGTTTGAAGTGTATGCCGTCTGAAACTTCGTTGTTTTAGTCAGAGAATTCTCATGCAAGTTTCAGGACGAAACTTCCAAAGTAGGGGAGAATGTAACAACCCCTAACTTAATAAATATAATAATAATAATAATATAAATATAAATTATAAACAAAGACTTCAAAGGCTTATAACCCGAGCCCTTCCCCCAGTCCAAATCCCGCATCCCACAGGAAACCATCCCGATCCCGCCTCCTTCACCCTCGACAGTCCCGTCTCCGCCTCCTAAGCGCCTGGCAGCCCACTCCTCCGCCTTCAGTGGTCGGCGAACCTCCCCTAAAGGCCCGGCGCCTCTTCCTCTTGCTTCCCTGTCGTCTTCGACGCTCCCCTTGGCCGGCAACTCCCTCAACAACTCCTCTTCTCTTGGTCGGCTGCTTACAAGGGGGACGGCTACCTTTCTCCCTTCCTCTTCTCCTCCTCCGGCCAGTGAGGGCAAAGACATTGTTTCTTCTCCGGCAACCCTAGCTCTTCCTCGTTTCGGCCAGTGGATTTCATGAGGGACTCCTAGGGTTTCGCTCGAAACACCTCTTCGTAGATTACTCAGCCCAGATCTGGTCTACTTGGGTAAGGAACCCCGCCTAACTCTCATTTTCAGTTTGCCCAAATTTTATTACGCTAATTTTTCGCTCTCCAATCTAGGGTTTCTGGACGATACAACCTATGTCCATCGTATAACCCGCTAATCCTGGATTTATGTGTTTTTTAGTGCGTGTCCTCAGATTTAGGTGGTGGAATTGCTCCAAGCCGTCTCCGAATTAGGATTTTTGCTTCCAAATGCCGCCAAAACTCCCGATCCCTCGCGGTAGTCTCTTCTTCCCTCACTTTCGAGGGAGGTAAATTTCTAAACCCCTCTCATGTTGCGTGGTGCGAATATCAAACGCATGTGCAAGTGTAGGAATCTTGTTTGAAATGCATTTTGATCTTGAACAAGTTTAACTCGAGTTTCTAACCTCGCTTGCGTCACTTAGCTGTCACTAGCATTATCGAGGTCACCTTAAGGCAAGTAGAGACAACTCTCTTGCTTGCAAACATGTGATCTAATTTACTTCACTTTTTATTACGAAGTATCCCCTTATAGACTGGAATCGTCTAATTAATAACTTGTTCCAATCATTTATGAATCCCTGAGATTGTTGAATACCTTAGCCAAACATTGAGAGGAGAGTGTTGGTTTGGTGTGACGCGTCGAATCGAGCTCCTGACTAACTAGTAACAGAAACCATTAGTCGACCATTGCAAGCACCGTTGTTGATAAGTCTTGCATCAAATCATACACTAGAATCATGTACACCAAATGACAACATCTCAACCCTTCAATGTATTTCCGCTTATGGTATTGCAGCTAGGCTAAACTCTGAAGTAAGATATATGAATAAAAGCATCTGGTTTCACATGGTTACTTGTCTGGTAATAGGTTGCTACGGGTAAAACTAGTTCACTGAGCTATTGTGTCCTCTTTTTACTTTTGTGCAATTGATTAACTTGAATCTTTATTGTGTTTTCATGTTCTGAGGCATCTTCCTTTTGTTTGGATTTGACTTAGGTTTCGTGCCTGCACCGCCCAGTTCCTGAGTTTTTCTTCTTCCAACTACAGCTTTTCTTGGAGGTTCCATTTTGTTTAATGTATCAGCAGGTTCTATGTATTTTGTTTCAGTTACTGGTGGATTTTTCTTTCTATTCATGTATTAGTTATCGTCAGACATTTTCTCTTGTATCGAGGACAACTTGTAGGGTGAAGCATTGTACTAATTCATTTCACTTATGATATTTCTACTTTTGTGAGTAGTTGCATTCATTTAGTTTTAGTACTACTTGTTTATTAGTTTTTATAAAAGCAATGCATGCACGGCTTTTTAATTATTTATGTATAGTTTCCGCACCTTTTTAAAAAATCAATTAAAACCCTTTTCAAAACTAACAAATTTAAAAACCTAGTTGTAGAATTTTTGGTTCCGCCTTAGCAGGCATGGTGTTGGAGTTACCATTGTGATCTGAAAGTGATCAAACATATGATCTCACTGCCAACGCGATATGAGCCTGCAGGGTCGCACATAAGAGCTGTGGAGAAGTTGGATGACTGACTGTGTTGGTAAAAGTTACCAATCACCGACCTGAATGGGTCATGGGCAAAGTGTTGCCTTAAAGGATCGTCGGGTTGGGCAAATGTTGCCTTGGAGGGCTGGTAAGATTGTCGTCCGAGGGTCGATAACGTTCATCGAGAATCGTCTTCTGATTCCTGCCGATCGGCGAGAATCGTCTCTCTGATTCTCGCCGATCGACGAGAATCGTCGAGAATCAATATGCTGATTCTCGACGATCGACGACTTCGACATGTATCGTCGACCGCGGCTCGACGATCGACGAGTATCGTCGTGGATCGTCGAGCGCGGCTCGACGATCGGCGAGAATCGTTGAGTATTGTACTCTGATTCTCGCTGATCCATGGTGATACTCGTCGACTGATTCTCGCCGAACCTGCTCAGTGATTCTCGCCGATTGTCGTCGATTCTCACCGATTGATACTCGCCGATTCTGAACCCTATTTCTGGGTGGTCTGCGGATAGCGAAGTTTCTAAGTATTTTATGCCTTGGGTATAAAAGGGATACTTAGGGTTTTATCGGAACTTAAGCTTTTGGATACTGTGCGAATCGAACCCGACGGAAACCGTTCCGCGATCGTTCCGCCAATCCCGCCGCCGACGGAAAGGTTCCGCCGCCGCCGTGTTCGCTCTGCTGACCTCCTCTTCTCCGGCGACTGTCGCTGGTGCTGCTCTTCCTGGCGCGGACCTAGCAGTCCGTGGAATAGCAGAGGTGCGGTCTTCTCCTTCCCGATCTTCTATGTGACGGAAAGCCCGGTGTTCTCCCGCTCGTGTGGACTTCTACAGAAACGTGGACATTATTCCACGTAGAACTCGCCGCTAGCAGGGAGCAGAAATTTGGAGCATCTTCGTTGAGTTGTGACTCAATGCCTCCGAGGTAATTTTTGCCTACTTGTTTTGCTAACTTCTTGATTCAACGTTCATAGCCCGATCCACATCTCTTTGGGTTTTTCTTGATATTTTTCCTTCCGCTGCGTGCACAAGTGTTGTGCCATCCTCATAGAGAAACCCAACAGTGGTATCAGAGGGAGGTTCGGCCATGATCGTTGTTTTGGAAGTTTGTTATTCCAGTGCGTGTAAACCTAGGGATTTAGAAGTATTCTAAATGTCTAGATTTAGTCTTGGTTCCCTCCAAGAACGTCTGGAATTTCGTGGGAATTTCTAAGTGTTAGAAATTGTTGTCTCCTTAGTAGTAACCATCCCTCGAGTATGTTTTGGATTTTGAATCCAACATAGAGAGATGAGCTTGTCTACTGTTTTAAGTTGAGCTGTCTTTGCCTTTGTCCAATGCATGTAAATCTAAGGATTTGGAAATTTCTGGATGTTCAGATTTAGCCCTTCCTTCTGTCAAATGTTGATGGTGTGAGGATGTGCACATAAGGGATGCATGTGGTTTAAAATTGTTTTTCTTTGGATGTGCACATTGATCAAATGTTGATCATGGTTAATTATTAACCTACAATTGAAAAATCCCTTCATCTAATATTAAGTGTTCGGATGACTTTCGATGGATGACACTCTTCCTGCCTCGATCGATGAAGTGTGGGCTTGCCAAAGCAAGGTGCATTAATCTATCTTGGTAAGGGTGCGAGCGGATAATTGTGATATCCCACTGTCGACATCGGGTCCATCTTAACTAGGTGACCTCAAAGGTTGAGTGCCTAGAGGCATAGGGTTGGCATGCACCATATGATGGATGCGAATAAGGAGTTATTCACCAACCATACAAGAATTGCATGAGGATGCAATTGGCAAGCGTTGCCTACCTAAATAACCGCATCGTGAGAGGAACGCCAAAGCGGACTCATAGTGTTGGTGAAATACGGATCTTGTCCACTAAGAGAGTAGCTCGCATGAACTCTCCGAATTGTTAATGAGGGCTATCATTTCGAATAAAATAGTGGGAGTAATTTTAATTGAAGTCCAAATTAGAATAAATTGTAATTGAAATTTAGGTGCTGATTTTATTCTGCATAAATTCTTGTAGAATTCCATGGCAAGTGTTTCACACTCCACCTTGTCTCTGAGGGCCATCCTTGAGAAGGATAAGCTCAGTGGGACAAATTACATGGACTGGTACAGGAAACTGAGAATTGTTCTTAGGCAAGAGCGAAAGCTCTATGTCTTGGAAGAAGAAGCCCCCGAGGTGCCGACCGGGAACTCTTCCCGTGCTGAGAAAGATACTTATAAGAAGTATACTGACGATGCTTTAGATGTCGAATGCCTTATGCTTGCTACTATGAACTCTGAGCTTCAGAAGCAACATGAGAACATGGGGTGCAAGGAGATTGACGAGCATCTCAAGAAAATGTTTCAAGGGCAGGCTCGTCAAGAGAGGTTCGACATCACAAAAGCGTTGTTTCAGTACAAGATGGGAGTTCGAGACTCAGTAGGGACTCACGTACTCAAGATGATTGGGTATATAGAGAACCTTGAAAGGCTGGGTTTTCCTTTTGGTCAAGAGTTGGCCACGGATCTGATCCTGCAATCGTTGCCGGACAGTTATGAGCAGTTCGTCTTGAACTACAATATGAATGAGATAGACAAGACACTGCCTGAACTCCTAGGCATGTTGAGAACTGCTGAAATCAACATGAAGAAGGCCAAGCCTGCCAGCCCCATACTGATGGTGCATAAGGGCAAGGGCAAAGCCAAGGGCTCTAAGAAGACGAAGGTGGGACCTAAGTCATACCTTGAGCCCAAGTCTTCAGCACTGATAAAGAAGAAAAGCATGGTGAAGGAAGGGAAATACCACCACTGTGGCAAGGCTGGTCATTGGAGGAGGAACTGTCCTTCGTACATTGAGGGTCTGCAGAAATTGAGGGGAGGTATGACTTCCGCTTCAAATGTTTACGTTATAGAGATAAACCTTTCTGCTCCTTCATCTTGGGTATTGGATATCGGATGTGGTTCTCACATTTGTACAAATGTGCAGGAACTGGGAAGGAGAAGATTGCTGAGTAAAGGGGAGGTGGACCTCCGTGTCGGCAATGGAGCAAGAGTTGCTGCTGTAGCCGTAGGGGTTTATCGTCTTTCTTTGCCTAGTGGGCTTGTAATAGAACTTGATAATTATTATTTCGTTCCGGCCATAACTAGAAACATTATATCTATTTCATGTTTGGACATGATTGGATTTTCTTTTATAATTAAGAACAATTGTTGTTCTATATTTAAGAATGATGTTTGTTATGCTGTAGCCCAATTGTTTAATGGTCTTTATGTTTTGAACTTGGACCATCTGATCTGTAGTGTAGATAATAATAAAAGACTAAGAACGAATGACTCGAACCCTACTTTTCTCTGGCATTGTCGTTTGGGCCATATCAACGAGAAGCGCATATCCAAACTCCATAGAGATGGACTTTTGGACTCATTTGATTATGAATCATTTGAGCGATGTGAATCTTGTTTGTTAGGCAAGATGACTAAAGCTCCTTTCACTGGTTATACTGAGAGGGCTGAGGATCTTTTGGGTGTTGTACATAGTGATGTATGCGGACCCATGAGTTCCATGGCTAGAGGTGGGTATTTCTACTTTGTTACATTTACTGATGATTTCAGTAGATACGGATATGTGTATCTTATGAAGTGCAAATCTGAGACCTTTGAAAAGTTCAAAGAGTTCAAGAATGAAGTAGAAAACCAGTTGGGTAAAAGGGTTAAAGCACTCCGATCTGATCGAGGTGGCGAATACCTGAGTCATGAGTTCCGTGATCATCTGAAAGAGTGTGGTATTGTATCACAACTCACTCCACCTAGAACACCACAACATAATGGTGTGTCTGAGAGGAGAAATCGTACTCTGTTAGACATGGTACGTTCGATGATGAGTCATGCAGACATGTCTGTTTCCTTTTGGGGTTTTGCTTTAGAGACTGCTGCAATGACATTGAATCGCGCTCCAACGAAAACGGTTCTGAAGACACCATATAAGATATGGACTGGGAAGCGTCCTAGTATGTCGTTCATTAAAATTTGGGGTTGTGAGGCATACGTGAGACATCAAATGCCTGACAAGCTGGAACCCAAATTGGATAAATGTTATCTGGTGGGATATCCTAAGGAAACGAAAGGGTATTACTTTTACCTACCGTCTGAGGGCAAAGTGTTTATCGCAAGGACTGGTGTCTTCTTGGAGAAAGAGTTCTTATCAAGAAAGACTGAAAAGGTAGAGCTTGAAGAAGTTCAAGAACCACATGTAATGAATGAACCGGAATTGGATTCTGAGACAGGACTACAAGATGTTGTAGCTAGAGAACCTGCTCAGGGAACACAAGTCCTACGTAGATCTGGTAGACCGAGATTTGAGCCTGAGAGATATGGATTTCTCGTGTCTCAAATAGGTAATGTGTTGCTTATGGATCATGATGATGAACCAGCAACCTACCGAGAGGCTATGAATGGACCGGACTCCGACAAATGGCTTGAGGCTATGAAATCTGAAATGGACTCCATGTATGCAAACCAAGTTTGGAACTTGGTGGAACCACCTGAAGGGGTACGACCCATAGGGTGCAAGTGGGTCTTCAAGAAGAAGACCGACATGGATGGGAATGTACAGACATTCAAAGGGCGACTGGTGGCTAAGGGTTTCAAGCAAATTCATGGTATTGACTATGATGAGACCTTTTCCCCTGTTGCTATGGTGAAGTCCATTAGGATATTGCTTGCTATTGCTGCGTATTATGACTACGAGATCTGGCAGATGGATGTCAAAACGGCTTTCCTTAATGGAAACCTCCTTGAGGAAGTGTATATGACACAACCCGAGGGTTTTTTATCCCCAGATGAAGCCACTAAAATATGCAAGCTGAATAAGTCCATTTATGGACTGAAACAGGCCTCTCGAAGTTGGAATCTTCGTTTTGATGAGAAAATCAAAGATTTTGGTTTCATCAAGAATGAAGATGAGCCTTGTGTTTACAAGCGAATCAGTGGGAGCATTGTTGTCTTCCTGATATTGTATGTAGATGATATACTGGTTATTGGGAATGACATTCCTACCCTGAAAGTTGTTAAGAACAACCTAGGGAACTGCTTTTCAATGAAGGATTTGGGTGAAGCGACTTATATACTTGGTATTAAGATCTATAGAGATGGATCGAAGAAGTTGCTGGGTTTGACCCAGAGTACGTACATCGAAAAGGTGTTGAAGCGGTTCAACATGCTTGAGTCCAAGAAAGGATTTTTGCCCATGTCTCATGGTGTGAATCTCTCTAAGGACCAGTGTCCAAAGTCTTGTGAAGATAAGGACCGCATGAAGTTGATTCCATATGCTTCGGCAATTGGATCAATAATGTACGCGATGTTATGTACTCGACCCGATGTCTCCTTTGCTTTGAGCATGACTAGCAGGTATCAGTCAGACCCCGGTGAGTGTCACTGGATTGCAGTCAAGAATATCCTGAAGTACTTGAGAAGAACTAAGGATGTGTTTTTGGTGTATGGTGGAGAGGAAGAGCTCGTTGTAAGTGGTTACACGGATGTTAGCTTCCAAACTGATCGAGACGACTCCAAGTCTCAGTCAGGTTTTGTGTTTTGCCTGAATGGAGGAGCTGTGAGCTGGAAGAGTTCCAAGCAAGAGACAGTTGCTGATTCTACAACAGAGGTCGAGTATATCGCAGCAGCTAATGCGGCGAAGGAGGCTGTATGGATTAGGAAATTCATCGGCGAGCTTGATGTAGTTCCTAGCATTGTTGGTCCTGTAGTTCTCTACTGTGATAACAATGGTGCAATTGCACAATCTAAGGAACCTAGATCTCATCAGCGCTCCAAGCACATACTTCGGTGGTTTCATCTTATTCATGAGATTGTCGAACGAGTAGATGTAAACATTTGCAGAGTGCCGACTGAGGAAAATATTGCGGATCCGCTGACAAATCCTCTTGCGCAGAGAAAGCATGATGGTCATACTAGATCGATGGGTATACGATACCTAAATGATCAACTCTAGCGAGAATCTTGTGGATTGCATGTAAATATGTATTTTGTTGGCTGTTTGTTCATATGATGAACATTGTACCTAAGTTTTTCTTTTACAATTAATGGCAAGTTCTTTTATTATGTCTTTTTCTATATGATAGTTAAATGTTAACATAATAGATACCCTTAGAATGTTCGCTTCCATGGGACATCAAGTACGTGACTTGAATGTGAGAGCCCGTGATTTATTTGAAGCTTCATTCTTAAAGGTCCCTGGTCGAGTATCATCATAGAAGCTAAGGGTGATAATGGTACATGAAGACTAGCACGTGTGTTGACTGATGACCGGTTCTCACAGGTCATGATATTGTGATATCAAGTCATCACGTGGGTACTTGTTAGTGAACAAGTTGTATTGGACAGACCCAACTTGAGACTACTCTGTGGATTGTCATCCAATCGTGTCACGAGTAGGTCTCAATTGACAATGGTGTTGTGGTCCTTTGACCTGAAGTCACAGCATTCATCAAGTGAGGAAGAGCGTGCTTTGATGCCATCTAAGGTCTTCCTTGAGAAAGGTTGATGATAAGGGTGGTTGTTGGGCATGTTACGAATCATTTGGGTGTTTGTGTGTGAGCATATATGGGATTTGTCCTCCTGTATGACAGGAGTTGCATCCATGGGCCCCTTGATGGAACTGGACTGAGAAATGCATGGCCATGCTTGGTTGAGTCAATATGTGATATTGGACTCACCATTCTCTGGAAGTCCGTCCTGGATCAAGAAACTTAGATTGAGCTATTACGAGGGTGACACGGTCCATGCCTCTAGTTCTTTCCGGATGTAAGGGACAAAGGGACAAAGACAACACTGATACATTGGTCATAAAGGCTTTTGAGTTATGAACTCTTATTGCTTGGGGAGCAATGATGCATTGCTAGATGCCGCTCATTGTTTGTGAGGTTTTGCTTTGATACTTTCGAGATCAAGTGGGAGTCTGTTGGAGTTACCATTGTGATCTGAAAGTGATCAAACATATGATCTCACTGCCAACGCAATATGAGCCTGCAGGGTCGCACATAAGAGCTGTGGAGAAGTTGGATGACTGACTGTGTTGGTAAAAGTTACCAATCACCGACCTGAATGGGGTCATGGGCAAAGTGTTGCCTTAAAGGATCGTCGGGTTGGGCAAATGTTGCCTTGGAGGGCTGGTAAGATTGTCATCCGAGGGTCGATAACGTTCGTCGAGAATCGTCTTCTGATTCCCGCCGATTGGCGAGAATCGTCTCTCTGATTCTCGCCGATCGACGAGAATCGTCGAGAATCAATATGCTGATTCTCGACGATCGACGACTTCGACATGTATCGTCGACCGCGGCTCGACGATCGACGAGTATCATCGTGGATCGTCGAGCGCGGCTCGACGATCGGTGAGAATCGTTGAGTATTGTACTCTGATTCTCGCCGATCCATGGTGATACTCGTCGACTGATTCTCGCCGAACCTGCTCAGTGATTCTCGCCGATTGTCGTCGATTCTCACCGATTGATACTCGCCGATTCTGAACCCTATTTCTGGGTGGTCTGCGGATAGCGAAGTTTCTAAGTCTTTTATGCCTTGGGTATAAAAGGGATACTTAGGGTTTTATCGGAACTTAAGCTTTTGGCTGCTGTGCGAATCGAACCCGACGGAAACCGTTCCGCGATCATTCCGCCAATCCCGCCGCCGACGGAAAGGTTCCGCCGCCGCCGTGTTCGCTCCACTGACCTCCTCTTCTCCGGCGACCGTCGCTGGTGCTGCTCTTCCTGGCGTGGACCTAGCAGTCCGTGGAATAGCAGAGGTGCGGTCTTCTCCTTCCCGATCTTCCGTGTGACGGAAAGCCCGGTGTTCTCCCGCTCGTGTGGACTTCTGCAGAAATGTGGACATTATTCCACGTAGAACTCGCCGCTAGCAGGGAGCAGAAATTTGGATCATCTTCGTTGAGTTGTGACTCAACGCCTCCGAGGTAATTTTTGTCTACTTGTTTTGCTAACTTCTTGATTCAACGTTCATAGCTCGATCCACATCTCTTTGGGTTTTTCTTGATGTTTTTCCTTCCGCTCCGTGCACAAGTGTTGTGCCATCCTCATAGAGAAACCCAACACATGGTTCCTCCCTGCATGCATGTGGCATCACGACCCGCCTGAAGCGCACTCTGATATATTTGAGACGGGTCGTGACACATATCGAACCTGTCACCATCCATCTAATTCAGGTACAGGCTGATAATCCTTCCAAAGTTGGGTCGCAGAGACTGTCCTTTATTTTCTCAAACAGCATCGCACCCCAGTCCATTCTCTTTTTGTAGATGATTGTGACTAGGATCTTGAACATTTCTGAAGATAAATAGTCATGTGAACCAGTCTTGCAAAGCCGTACTTTATCGATGATTTCTGATAGTAGCTTTCCTTCATCATTCATCCCTTTTCATTTTGATCGTTTTTGTACCTCTGGGCAAACCACAAAATAACATAGCACTTGTGAAGTCCTCCTCTTCGAGGTGATCTGCTTCTCCACAAGCTAGGAGCCTCAAGAGCCGGGTGAGATGAGAGGCCTTCACCTTAATAGCAGTTCCACGAACTTTGCTCTTGATTATTGTATCTTCATGTCAGAGCATCGCATTGTGGAAAAATTCTAGAACGTCCTTGTATAGAACTTTGCACGGGTGTTCTAGAATGAATGAGATTCCAGCGGTCTCCAACATGAGAATGACATTTCTGATTTCATCTAAAGCTTGAGCATACCCTGTGTGGACCAACTCGCCTCCCCCTAGAAATCGACTGGTGCATTTGTGAGCCATGTAGAATCACAAATAGGAATCTGGAACTGGAAAATGTAGAACTGCGGCTTGTCAAAATCGGCGAAACTTAGGTTGTCGGGAGAACACTACGGCACGAAATTGTCGGGACAATCACTTTCTTCAGTCAGCTAGGGCTTGGAAGACGATCACAATCCTAACCAAGAAGTTGGAATCCAGTCAATGGTGTAGTGGTCGCGAAAGTCGAAAGGTCGGGTTTCTATTTTCGGTGAATCAGCTGGGGTTTCGTTGAGTAGACTGTGTGGTTGCCCTCCCTTTGTCTATTTATATATATATATATATATATATATATATATATATATATATATATATATATATATATATATGTGTGTGTGTGTGTGTATGTATAATTTTCAAATTTGCCTAGGAGGCGCGTACCTTATTTCTCGTCGGTTCTTCGGATCCAATATAGAAATTTGCAATTTGTCCTAAGTTGAATTCGACGAGAATCACCGGAAGTTTGGTCAGATTCGGCAAATATCCACTGATATACGACGAATCGGCGAGTTTGCTGTCTGATATTAGCCGAATTTGCCTTGGAAAAATTTTTGCTTTCCTGAAGTAACTCCTGATAGATTTCCCCCTTCTTGTTTGGTCGTCGTTATGAGTCGATATTTAGCATATCTAGTTTCATTTTGAAAAATGAAAACTTGGCCTCATCCAGTGGCTTCGTGAAAATATTTGTGACCTGCTTGTCCGTCGGGACATAGCTGAGGGTTATGTCCTTGTTCTCCACATGCTCCCAGATAAAGTGGTAGCACACCTCGATGTGCTTTGTCCGGCTGTGGGAGACTGGATTGTTTGCGATCTCTATTGCGCCAGATGAGTCACAATACATTGGAATCTCTGAACTTCAATTTGTAGTCTTCTAATTGATTCTGGATCCATAGAAGTTGTGCGCAACAACTACCCGCGGAGATATACTCTGACTCAGTAGTAGAAGTTGCCACACAATTCTGCTTCTTACTGCTCCAAGAAATAAGCCGTCTTCCGAGAAATTGACATGTCCCGGAAGTTCTTTTCTTATCATCCCTACTTCCTGCAAAGTCGGTATCTGAAAAACCAATTAGCTTGACATCATTATTTCCCGGATACCATAAGCCAAGATTGGGTGTACCCTTAAGGTATATTAAAATTCGCTTTGCAGTAATGTAATAAGATTCCTTAGAGTTCACCTAAAATCTAGCGCAGACACGTGTTGAGAACATTATATCTGGTCTACTAGCAGTCAGGTAGAGTAAGGATACAATTATGTTTCTGTATTTGGTTTCATCAAAAGGTTTCCCTTTCTCATTCTTGTCTAGAGACACAGTTGAACCCATTGGACTCCTCATAGAGGTTGTGTTCTCCATTCCGAATTTCTTAAGAATCTCCTTGGTGAACTTCGGCTGAGAGATGAAAATTTCATCTTCAGATTGCTTCACCCGAAGTTCTAAGAAATACTTCAGCTCTTTCATACTGCTCATTTCAAACTTTCCTTGCATAAGTTTGGAAAACATTTTTCAAAGATTGTCTTCTGTAGAGCCAAAAATAATATCATCGACATAGATTTGCACTAACAAAATCTTGTCTTTAACTTCCCTAAGAAATAATGTCTTGTCTATCTTTCCCCTAGTGAACTTGTTCTCAAGAAGAAAGCTAGACAACGTCTCATACCAAGCTCGAGGAGCTTGCTTTAAGTCGTATAATGCTTCAAAAAGTAAACGTAATCAGGGAATTGAGAATTTATAAAACCCGGGAGTTGCGCTACGTATACTTCCTCTTTCAGATTCTCGTTGAGGAATGCTAACTCTACATCCATTTGTTAGACAGTGAATCCTTTGAGGGCAGCATACACAAGAAACAACTTGATCGCCTCGAGCCGAGCCACTGGAGCAAAGGTTTGGTCGATGTGGATCCCCTCTTCTTGTTTGTATCCTTGTGCTACAAGTCTGGCCTTGTTCTTGATGATTACTCCGCATTCATCCAACTTGTTTCTGAATATCCACTTGGTGTCAATCACGTTCTATCCCTTTGGCTTGGGTACCTACTCCCAGACTTTGCAACGTTCAAACTGATTGAGCTCCTCTTGCATTGCCAATATCCAAGAAGCATCCTTATTTGCCTCTTCGAACTTCTTCGGCTCAACCTGAGACAGAAAATTAAGATGCATAATCTCATTAGTTGTACCTCTTCTGGTTCTGATATCGTCGACTGGATCTCCTATTATTTGATCAACTGGATGATCTCTTAGGTGTCTGAACCCTGGATTTCTTATTCTCCCTCCATTAGGCTATGCATCATCTGGTGCATCCTCTATAGGTTGTGGCAATTATTCCTCTAGCGGTTTGTTGGATCCCTAGTTGATTTAGGCTAGGTTCACAAACTTAGGATGATGTGACCCAACATGAATAGCCAGGGTCATAGTTGTGTCCTAGAGTCTAGGCCAAGTCCTTAGAGTCAACATCAGCTGGACCGACTATCAACAAGACTTTTAGGGACTCAAAACTTAGAAGATTTCAAGACCAAGTAAAATGAGTTTGACGTTCATCGAACTCAGGTCGATGAAATACGTTCTCAGCTTGACGATCTTGAGATATTTCTCTGAGCTGAGCTCGACGATCTTCATTCTTTGGTCGATGAAAATTGGGATACCTCAACAAACTAAAGTCAGGATAACTCCAGATTATTCTAAGTCCATGTTCAGACTTTGGTCGACGAACAAAATTCTAAGCTCGACGAACTTGGACCTCAAGTTCACAACTTCTCAGGTCGACGAAGTCAACTTCTCAGGTTGACGAAGTCAACTTCTCAGGTTGACGAACTCAGTACTCTACTCGACGAATTCTGGAACCAGAAGATGTGTGTCGACACTCAGGATATGTGTCGACACCAACTATGTCGACACCAAAAAACTTGTGTTGACACTAAGACTAATCAGTCGACACCCACCTGTGTCGACGCCAGAAGATTCATGTCGACACACAGAATATCTGTCAACACAAAATACTCGGCTACGTCCAGAATGGTTGCTGAACTCCAGTCGACGAAGTTACAAACTCAGCTCGACGAACTTCAGACAGAAAAGGCAAAGGCTCTAAAACATGTAGCTCTATTATCAACTCGACGATCTTGGAACTCAGCTCGACGAACAAGAAGGTGTCTGGTTGACGAATACAGTATCTCAGCTCGACGAACTGGTAATTCAGTTCGACGAATTCTGCCAACTGTTTAACGACTCCAAACTTAGCCATTTCCGGTCTTCTATCCCCATTCTAATGTGGAAATTCCTGAGTAATTAATGCTCTACATTCTCTGAATGTATCTGTTAGAAGGAGCATTGATTACGGTCTTCTTCAAGAATATTACTTGTTGATTTTCCACAAGATAGTTGGGAAATACATCAATGTCGATTATTCTCAGGCCGTCATCATTAATTACAGAGGATTCAAATTTTTGAAAAGATAGAGAAGAATATGAGAAGATATTCAGTAAAAAAAAAGATAACAGATATACACGGACTGACTAAAAGAATTCATACAGGAGCAGAAAAGCTTCACACAGAAAATCATACTGAAGCTCACAGTGACAGGCAGTGATCTTCATTCAGAAGAAGAAGAACAATCATACAATATCAAGAGTCTTCTTCTTCAATATTCTCTCCAGGACTTCCAAGGAACACAGATATCAAATCTGTCAAGAAGGTCTATCACTGCTTGTCAAGAACTCTGATTGAAGGTCTATCACCCTGCAGCAAAGCTCCAGATCTTCCCTAAATCATTCTACATCTCAGGGGGAGTTGTTTGCTAACATCATTTCACATAAGTCCTCTCTTTGATTGTTGATAAAAAAGACAAAATCACTCTCTCACCCCCTCCTATATAAAGGGTTGTCATCTCCCTTCAAAGGTGATTCCTGGTTGCAAGTCTCCTAACCAGAAGACTTGAGTTGGTTTTTGGGGACCTGATCAAAACCCATTGGTGTCAGGCACCTGATTAAAAACTTGAGTGGATTCCTACTAGGGTGGTAGAAGAGTAGACTACCCAGATTTGGGGAACCACTATAAATTTTCTTGTGTCATCTGGTTGCCTATCTTTTCTTTTTGTTCTTGTTGTGTGGTTGTGATTAGGTTTATTATTTTCTATTTTCCATTTTCCTAATTACTGCACCTTTTCAATTTACAGCAAAAGCTGTAACAGCATCTTTATTTGGACCTAACAAATTTTAAATATACTCTATTCACCCCCCCCCCCCTCTAGAGTATTGTAGACCTAACCCTCACTTTCACGGTTCTTCATCCACCAAGCATGGATCGACGAGCTTGACTGAGCTTGGAGTTTCTTCCTTGATAGCTTCATCCAAGCTTAACTCCTTGAACCTGGTACCTGTATCTGCACCAATAACACTAGACGTGCTGCTTTGGAGCATGTTTGTCTCATCAAATACAACATTTATTGACTCTTCTACCACCAGAGTTTTCTTATTGGAAATCTTATATGCCTTACTATGGTTACTATATCCTACAAAAATATCTTCAAAATACTTTTCACTAGACTTTGTGCAGTAATACTTCTCATTATTAAGTACGAAGCATTTACTTCCAAAGATTCTAAAATAGGACACAGTCGGTTTTCTGCCCTTCAATAGCTTATAGGGGGTCTTACGATAGCTTTTATTGATAAGTGCTCTATTTTGCGCGTGATATGTCGTGTTGACTGCTTCAGCCCAAAAGTACTCCAGAAGTGAAACGTCGTTCAACATAGTTGTAGATGTCTCAATTAGCGTTCTATTCCTTCTCTCAGCAATTCCATTTTGTTGTAGAGTGCGCGGGGAGGAAAACTCATGAAAGATACCTTGACTGTCATAGAATTCTGTCATGGCACAAAACTTAAACTATGTTCTGTGGTCACTTCTGATTTCGACCACTGAACAGTTCAGTTCGTTCTGAATTTGCCGGACAAAATTGGTGAAAGACTCGAAGATGTCTAACTTGTATTTCAGAAAGAACACTCAAGTAAAATGCGAGTAATCATCAACAATTAATAACGTGTATACCATACCTCATACGCTGGGAATTGGCATATGACCGCATAAGTCCATGTGAAGTTATTATAAACTTCTTGAAGAATCTTTTTCAGCAATACCCTTGAAGGTAGCCCATGTCTGCTTACCCATTTGACAGGAGTGACATGGACTCTCTTTAAGGCACTTAATGCTGGGGGCATCAAGCACTAAGTAGTGAGACTATTTATTATTTTGAAATTAATATGTGTTAATCCCTTGTGTCATTGGTCACAGAGAGGCGCACTACTTTTAGCCAAAAAATACACTGGGGTAGAATTGTCTAGGCAAAGAAAATTTAAACAGAAACTATTTCTGCTCCGAGTGCCTGTTAAGACTGTCTCCAAATTTGCAGATGATTTTATCAGACACTTGTTCTTGCAGAACTCAACAATGTAGCCTTTATCACATAGTTGTTATTCTTATAAGATTATAGTGTAATCCTTCAACATAAGCTACGTGTGTGAAAGAGACTACGCCGTTGGAAATCATACCATAACCTTTTGTTGTTCTCCTGTCTGACCCTCCAAAGATCACTTTTGGTCCGACTTCGACTGGGGTATACTCAAGTAAAAAGCTTCTTGTCCCAATCATGTGCCGAGAGCATACACTGTCCAAATACCAGATCAGATTTTTGGTGTCCTTTGGACATACCTGCAAAAATAAATCATTTTATCTTAGGAACCCAAACATATTTGGGTCATTGGTTCCTGGTCAGCTTAACACCACTAGGAACATTAACTTTATAAGTGGTCGGTCTCACATTGCTAACTCGTAGGGTTATATAATTAGCAGGATTGTACCAGCAATCTGCGCCAAAATGACCAATTTTACTGTGGCACCAACAATCAAACCTATTGTACCTCCTTTTGTACTCCTGCTTTACCTTTTGGAACTGAGGTCTAGCAGGGGCAGCATTCTTTGAGGTGGAGGCCTCCTGGTTGCAACATACACAGGAGCTCCCCTTCTTGTTAGCCTTAGGCACAACAGATTCGGCTTTTGGTGCCTTCTTATTGTTATGACCATGTACATACGGAACATAACTCTTCATCTGAATTTCTTCATAAGGTGCTTTGAATACGTTGACACCAAAGTCACGGGGATGGTTCCATCCCTGGTATGTATTCTTGGGCTCTACATAAGTAGGCCTAGCATAATGACCATGGGATGACTCCAGGTCACACTTGTTTGTCGGGAAGATTACCTTCCTAAATGAGGGTTGACTCATGGGTGCCTTCCCCTTTTCCTTGGCGCTAGGCTTCCTGGTAGCCTAACCCTTTCCAGCTACGTGGCCATGACCATTACCCTTCTTCTGAGATGAAAACTCATTAATGAGAGGGAGAACAGTCTTTGGCTTGGAGAAACTCTCAATGAGTTTTCTCTCCACCGCGAGCTTTTCTTCTAGCTCATCAAGATATTTTTCTTTCAAAATCAATATCTCAGCGGAGCCCTTGAGTTTTTTTCAAGGAGTGGAATTCATAAGGAGTGGACTTCATCTCTGAGAGAAAGTAATTTTGCAATTTCTTCCTTCAGATTTGTTTCCACTGCCTTGAGGGAGACATTCTCTCTGGACTGCTTTTGGACTACCTTATGGTATTTGTCGAAATCCTTTAATAGGTGCTCGTGTTGAGCCATCAATTTTGTTCCAGAAGAATAGTCTTCATAACCATTAGTGGATGTTTCAGACTCAGAGAGTATAGTGTGCGAATTTACCTTCATGTGGTACTCGGACTCGCCCAGTTCCTCGCCTAATTGTGTCATAAGCTTGAAGTATGCTTCCTCATTTTCTGAGCTCAACTCACTCGAGTCACTATCATTAAGAGTCTTCAACTTCATGGCGATGAAGTTATTTTCTTATTTTCTCTTTCCATTGAAGGATTTCTTTTCTTCCTTCTTGGAACCATCCTTCTTCTTATAGGGACACTCCTCAATCACATGTCCTGACTTATTACAACAGTAGCAAACAATGTCAGAGGAAAACTATTTGTTCGGTTTTTATTTATACATGTCCTCCTTGTTGTAGCATTTTGTCGTTCGATCACCGTCATGATATGATATTCTGGAATCTGAAGAGGATGATTGATTTTTCATTTGTCTCCTCTCGCTCAACAGTTTCATGAACTGTTTGGAGATAAGAGAAAATTCTACATCCGATAACTCTGAGCCAGGCGTGATTAGCTCAGAGTCTTCTGGAGTATCAAGAACTCGTGTCCTTACGGGTGACACAACTTTAGACTTTCTCGAACCTTCAGACTTCAGATCCACCGGCTTGTCTCTGTTTGAAGTTCTGTTGCTTTGCTCCTCTTTCTTCCTGGTATTCATATGGAGTTCGTAGGAGAGCAATTTGCCAAACAGGTTCTGAGGGTCGATCTCTGGTAGCTTCCCAAATTCCCTAATGGAGACAACTTTGGTATCCCAGATCTTGGTCGTGGATCTCAGAAATTTGTTGTTGAGCTCGACATTAGTGAATGTGTGACCATAGTTCCTGAGGCCGTTGATGATCTTGAAAACTTTTTGAAGCTGTCAGCAATAGTGTCACCTGATCCTTGCTTAAACACTGTGTACTCTTGATTCAGTAAAGATCTTCGATCATCTCGAACTTCTTCGGTCTTTTCCTTTAAAACTACTAAGCAATCCCACATTTCCTTGGCAGATTTACAACGGAATAAGTTTTGGAGCATAGAGTCGTCAACTACGCTTGCAATGATGTTCTTCGCTTTCTTATCCAAGGAGACCAAAGCGATTTCATGCTTTGTTAAATCCATCATTTTCATAGGGATCATAATCGCTGGATTTAGAGCTGAAGCTTGAGTAGGTATATATGATCTTTCTTCCACTACCTGAAAAATTCTGAGATCTGCAGCTTCCATGAAGAACCGGACTCTTTCTTTCCACATGGGAAAGTTCTCTTTCGTACATACAGATAGCTTCATAGATAACATGTCTTTGCTTCTATCCATGGTGAAAATGCGGAATCTCTAAACGATAGATTAGGTATCTTGTTCAAGGTGTTAGTCTTATCGAACATAACCTCCCTCTGATACAAATTGAAAGTATCTAGTGTCTACCTAAATCACCTAGAGGGAGGTGAACAGGTGATGTTTGTGTCTTTTCGCGAAATAAAAAATCACTTAAAAACATGCACACAAACACAGAGATTTTATAGTGGTTCCCCGAGTTGGGTACTTCCAATTTCCCGCCTCGCCTATCTACCACGAAGGGCTAGATTCGGCTACGTCACCAAACTCAGATTTCGTCAAATCTTACACCTCGGAGCCGCAACTCCTACAACTCGGAGATGACGCTCCTACCACTCGGAGAACAACCTCTCCTACAACTCGATCCACAAACCGGATCTACGCACTCAATCCACAAACAGATCTACTCACTCGATCCACAAACGGATTTACTAACTCGGAGATAAATCTCCTACAATGTTTAAAACAATATTACAATAACAACAACGATTACAAGTCTTCGCTCCGACGTTCTTCATAAAAGTAGATCTTGAAGCTTGGAGAACTCGGAAAGTTGAAATCTTGAAGAACTTGAATCTTGAGTCTTCACCCATCTAGATCTGGAGGAATAGAAGTCTTTGGAAGGCAGCAATCCAGATGTAGAAGCCGAGGAAGATGAGATCTTGTTGTGCTTGTGGTATTCACCCGATCGGAATTGTCGCGTGCGGAAGGAGGCTGACGATCGCTGATTTGGAATGTTTCTCTCGTTTGAATCGGAGAGCAAATTAGCACAATAACAAGATTAGCAATTAAGAGGAATATCCATGGGTATTTATAGAGATAAACTCTCCAACGGTAAAAAGAAATTTTCCAAAAATGAAAGCAAGAAGCATTGTGCATGGCCGTCGAACCCGTGGCTGGTTTGAAAAATTTCCGGAAAAATGACCTAAGTCAAATTCGTCGTGTATCATATTGATACTCGTCGAATATATCTTGATATACGATGAAAATAACTTAGCCATATCATCCCAGGCTGGTCGGTCATTCAACTCCATGGCGAGGAGTCATACTCGACGAATTCGTCGAGTATCAGTAGGTATACTCGACGAATTCGTCGAGTATCCGCTGAAACACTCAACATCGTTGCACACTCAATGCTTTTTGATCACTCAATGCTAAGAGCAGCATTCGTCGAATAGCGTCGAGATGACTCAACGTTCTCGGCGCCATGATATTCGACGAATTGAATTGACTCAACACCAAAGGCTGCATTCGTCGAATATCGTCGAGATGACTCAACACACTCAACGCTTTGATATTTGACAAATGGAACTTGGAAAAATCTAGACAAGTAGTGTCGACTGGACTCGATGAATTCGGCGTGTATCACTTAGCATATTCGACGAATTCGGCGAGTATCATTAGATACATTCTACGAATTCAGCGAGTATGCACAACGATACTCGGCGAATTTTACTTGGTGGATTTTTCTATTTCTCCAACGAGTTTTCCCTAAGTATATACGATGAATTTGACGTGTATTGGTAAGTATACTCGACGAATTTGGTGTGTATCATCGACGACACTCGACGAATTCGACATGTATGCTTAACCATACTCGCTGAATTTTACTTAGGTAAAATTCTTATTTTTCCTAGGTCTAACTCTTGACCATCCTTGAGCCTTCTCTTGTACTTGGGATAGAAGTACACCATAATAGAGAGATTACACGTGAGCCAACACCTTGGCTTACACAATGAGGAATTACATTGTATAGTACCGTGTTTACGGACCCACTGTAACCTGACATTGGTGTATACTTGGCATTGTAGACCTGCAAGTACATAACTAAAAAGTAACATCAAATACAGTCACAATTCATCTTAGCTTAACTGGGCCCTTCTTCAAATCCGGGTTATTGTGGATACAATACCCAACAAGACATAACCAGACGTCAACTTCCGATCATCTGTATCTCCTCCATAATCATCATCCATGTAGTCATGCAGACTGAAGCTCGTGTCCCTCTTATAAAAGAGACTCATCTCTGAGGTAGACTTGACATACTTCAGAATAACTTTAGTTTCCACAAGATGAGGCTTCCGCGGCTCTGCCATATACCGACTAACACGGCTCACAACATAAGCAATATCTGTCCTAGTGATTGTCAGATATATAAGACTCCTGACGATAGCGCGGAACACCAGAGGGTCTGTAAGAACCCTTCCCTCATCCTGTTGAAGTTTCAAACTGACCTCTAGAGGAGCAGAACTGCTCATCCTTCCTGCATGCCAAATCGCTTGATAATTCTCTCCGCATATCCCTTTTGGTAAATAAGCATGTTGTTCTTCTGCCTCTCTACCTCGAGTCCATAGAAATGGTCGAGCTCACTCAGATCCTGTTAAAATTCAATAAACCCGCAGACGCCACCTCAGATATCCTGTTGAAACTTAACAAACCGGAGGAGGATACGTCCACTTATAATGTTGAACGTTTTCTCGGATCTTGGAGTTAGCAGGGGTTATCTCAATAAAGCAGTAACAACCAGCAACACATGCAGCACAAGCATATTTATTAATCAAGAGCAAACTTCTTTACAAGGCGAGACATACATGGCGAGACATGCTTCACCAACAACCAAACCAGGAGAGCAGAGACAGTTACAAAGACAAGAAACAAAACAAGCCGTGCGGACTCAATCAACAAGCCGTCGGTCTACTGCTGTGGAGTCCGCTCAGTCCGCCAGGTCGCCAGACTGCAACCCAAGCCGCGCGGACTACCCCTTATTCCAATGCTTAGCTCTTCACCGCCGATCTGCAGGCCGCCTGACCGCGAGGTCGCCTAGCCGCCAGACCGCACACGCTGCGCCACCGAATGGAACAGTCCGCCTGAAGCAGGCGCCTTCCTGAACTCTGAACTAAGTTGCCAAAGAGAAGACTGCCTAGTCGCTATCCACAACCTATTGTTTACCGCCTGTTGCTTAACCGCAGAGTCTGCACTGTCACTGACCGCAATCAGAGCCAAGTCCTGGCTTTCCAGCGCTATCCGCACAACCTGCACATCACAACCCAGTCAACTCTCAAACCACACGGACTCTAAGGTCCAGTCCGCAGCAACTTACGCGAGCTCAAATACTGTTCACTTACTTCGGTTTAGGTCACCTTGGTTCTTTTTTTCCTGATGTGACATGGGTTCTATTTATAGGCACAATGATGAGTATGGTCATCGCCCTAACCCATAGGATCATCGCCACATCCCGCAGCAAGAACAAGTGTATCCGCAAGCCCGCAGATGCACACACCAGTTCGCCGCTCCCGTGCAGATAGCCAGCCCGCCTAGCTTCTCCAAGGCCGGACTCCAATCTCCAGTCCGCCTTGTCGCCAAAGGCCAAGTTAGGACCACCACAGCTGGACTCCGCAACAGCTATGTCCGCCAATCTGCGGACAAGGCATCAGCCCGCATATCCCGAGCCCGCAGCCTCGCCATCAAGGCACCTACTGGACTCAGCGGACACCCTGCTTCCGTCCGCACATCCCGAGTGCATTGCCTCATCTCCAAGGCACCGCCGGACTCAGTAGACACGTCGATCCAGTCTGCTTACACAGCAAACTCCTGTCTGCATTCCTGAATTCATAACCTCGTCACAAGGCTAAACCGAACTCAGCGGTCTCCAGCTCCAGTCCGCACGCTCTTGCACAAGAAATCCTCCAGTCCGCATATCCCCAAGATAGCAATCAAGGCAACAGCACTTCTACTAGGCTTGGCGGACTGAGAAAGCAGCCCGCGCTCCACTGCGCGATCTCCCCGGACTGAGCCAACCTAGACTTGGTTCAGAACCCACCAAGTCCAGCCCACTGGCCACAAGGGCCAGTCCACACTTACTGGCGGAGACTGGATCTAGCCCGCCATACCGGGCGACCTCCATCTTCTGTCCGCACTGACCGGCGGTCTCCGCGGCTTCCACTTGCCACTGCACTAAAGCAAGACAAAGGCAACTGCCAAACCGGTATGTTGAGCTCCAGTTCATCAGTCCACTTCTTGCCGGACTCCGCGGATAGGATTTCTATCCGCCCGGTTACTTCCTGGGATCTAACTGCCTGCTGAGTATTCGCCGGCCTGACAGACCGCTGCTGCTGTCCGCGTAGTCCGCGCGAACAGACCGCCCAGGCCGCCACAGAGCAAACTGCCTGCAACATCTCTGTCGACTTAGCAGTCCGCCAACCCTGTCTGCGTAGTCCACGCGGATAGGTTTCCCAAGCCATCCATTCACCCACTTTCACTTCACAATTTTCAACAGATCCTTCATCTCGAATTAAATAGCTAGCTCAGCTCCGAGCCTAGCTAATTACTCCTCCGAGTTTCCCGTGAAGATCATGACGTCAACATATAGCAGAATGAGGACCTGAAGCTCCCCCTTTTCTTAACGAAAAGATTTAAATCTGAGCGTGAATCGAAGTATCCACAGAATTGGAGGTATTTTGCGATCTTCCCATACCATGCCCAAGGCTCTTGCTTCAAACCACAAAGAGCCTTCTTCATCTTGCAGACGTGTCTTGGATGATCTTCAAATACATAACCAGGTGACTACACCATGAAGATATCCTTGTCAATCTCGCCATAAAGGAAAACACTCTTTACGTCTAGTTTCCAAATCTTTCATCCTTGGCAAGTTGTCAGCGAGATCACCACCCAAAATGAAGTCATTTTAGCCACCAGACTGAACGTCTCTTCATAGTCCTCCCCATACTACTGTGAGAACCCCCGAGCCATATGGCGGGCCTTGTACCACTCAATGATGTCGTCAACCTTCTTCTTCATCTTATAAACTCAGTTGCATGAAACAAGAGTGATGTCATCGATCTTGGGTACAAGATCCCAAATCTCGTTCTTCCTGAGAGCGGTCATCCACTCATCCATGGCATCTTCCCACTCCTTTATGCCAGTGGCATTCTTAAAGCTTGTTGGCTCCCTTTCATCCAAGGGACCCGCAAAAAAACATAAGACGAAACTCACTATGTTCTCGTCCCTATACCGAGGTGGTGGAATAATATTCCTCTTGCCGCTCCGCAGGGCTTATCCAACTTGTCGCACAAGCGCTGGGTCGGGAGAGGACACTCAGCGTCTCCACAAATTGCTAGATCTGTTAGAGGAGAGGCGGCGGTGATGCTGACCGGGATCGGGATCGGCGACAGCGGCGGAATCGGCGGAACGCTTCTGTCAGGTTCTAGGGCTTCCGTCATTTCGCACAGTACGGCTCGTGTGCTTTTGACAGATAATGATCGTGTCAGGTATATAGAAAACCTAAAACAGTTCTTATTTATACCCAAGGAATAAATAGAACAGTCCCCGGCGCTATTGGCAGACCTAGACTTAGAATCCAAAATTTGGCCAAACAACCCTTGTCTCTACGATTCGTCGAGTATCTATAGTATACACGACGAATCGACAAGTATCATTCCATACTCGATGAATCGTCGAGTATCCGTCGGATACACGACGAACTCAACACCAACCTTCAGCCGAATCAACACTTGACATCGATGAAGGCGTTGAATGGACTCAACACTATCAATGCTTTTTGCGCCATGGAGTTAAGTGCACTCAACACACTCAACTCCTATGGCCAGATTCGTCGAATGGCATTGAGTGAACTCAGCACTCAATGCCTAAGGTCAAATTCGTCGAATGGCGTTGAGTGAACTCAATGCACTCAATGCATAAGACTCAGATCTGTCAAGTCAACACTTTGACTCGAATCGTTGAATGGACTCAATGTTTTAAGTGTAATACTCGACGAATCAAAACCTTGACTCGACAAGTCATTGAATACACTCAACTCACTCAACGTCATCATTTGACGAGTCAACTCTTAACTCGACCAAGGCGTTGAGTGGTCTCGACACACTCGAGGCTTTTGCCTTAGAATATTTTAAGTCCTTTTCAAATTCATCATATGAGCTATACCATGCAGATCTAATCTCTCAATTTCTCTAGAATCTTTATGTACGACTCTGATAGGTTCATACTGAGTTGGCAGTGAAGCTACATGTTTGATCACTTCCAGATCACAATGGTAACACCAACAGTCTCCCACTTGATCTAGAAAGTGTCAAACAAAAGCTTCACAAACAATGAGCGGCATCTAGCAATACATCATTGCTCCCAACATAGTAAAAGTTTATAAACTCAAAAGCCATTGTGACCAATGTTACAGTGTTGTCATGTCCCTTTGATCCTTACATCCAGATAGAACAAGAGGTATAAACCATGTCACCCGCATAAATGTTCAATCCCAGTTTCCTGATCTAGAATGGACTTCCAGAAATTGGTGAGCCCAATATCATTATTCACTCAACCAAGAATGGCCATGCATTTCTCAGTCTCATTCCATCAAGGGGCCCATGGATGCAACTCATGTCATAAAGGAGGATAAATCTTATCTCTGCTCACACGTAAACATCCAAATGATTTGTAACGTACCCAATAACCACCTTTATCATCCAACTTTCTCAAGACTGGACTTTTGATGGCATCAAAGCACACTCTTCCTCACTCGATAAATACTGTGACTTTGGATGAAAGGACCACAAACACCATCGTCACTTGAGCCATACTTGTGACACGTTTGTATAAAAATCCACAAAGTATTCTCACGGTGGGTCTGTCCAGTACAACTTGTTCATAACAAGTACCCATGTGATGACTTGATATCATAATATCATGACCTGTGAGAATGGGTCATCAGTCAACGCACATGCTAGTCTTAAAGGTATCATCATCGCCCTTAGCTTCTAAAATGATACAACGACCATGGAACTTTAAGAATGAAGCTTCTGGAATCATAGATTCTCACATTCAAGTCACTACTTGACCTATGAAAGCAAACACTATAAGGATATTTATTTGATTAACTACTCTATCACAATAAAAATAATAACACAATAAAATAACTTGTCATAATTTATAAATGAAATGCATATAGTACATTATTCGTCAAATGAAAAATACAGTCAACAAACATACAATCCACAAGACGCCAACTAGAGTTGATCATTCAGGTATCGTATACCCATAGATCTAACATGATCGTCATGTTTTCTCTATGCGAGAGGCTTTATCAGTGGATTCACAATGTTCTCCTCAGTTGGCACAATGCTAATGCTCACATCTCCTTGATCGATAATCTCTCAAATTAGGTCGAACTGCCGAACTATGTGCTTAGAGCAATGATGAGATCTAGGTTCCGAAACAAGTGTAATTGCACCGTTGTTGTCACAGTAGAGATTTACAGGACGAACAATGCTAGGAACTACATCTAACTCGCCGATGAATTTCCTAATTCATACAGCCTCCTTCGTTGTATTTGTAGCGGTGATATACTCGGCCTCAGTTGTAGAATCGGCAATTGTTTCTTGCTTGGAACTCTTCCAGCTAACAGCACCTCCATTAAGGCAAAATATGAAACCTGACTGAGACTTTGAGTCATCCCTATCAGTTTGGAAGCTAACATCCTTGTAACCTCTTACAACGAGCTATTCCTCTCCACCAAACACGAAGAACGTATCATTAGTCCTTCGCAAGTAATTTAGGATATTCTTGACGGTAATCCAATGACTTTCACCGGGATCAGACTGATACATACTAGTCATGCTCAAGGAATAAGAGACACCGGGTCTAGTACATATCATTGCATACATGATTGACCCAAATTGTCGAAGCATATGGAATCAACTTTATGCGGTCCTTATCTTCACAAGACTTAGGAAACTGGTCCTTAGAGAGACTCACACCATGAGACATGGGTAAGAATCTTTTCTTGGACTCAAGCATGTTAAACTGTTTCAACATCTTGCCAATATACGTACTTTGGGTTAAACACAGCAACTTCTTTGATCTATCTCTATAGATCTTAATACCAAGTATATAAGTCGCTTCATCCAAGTCCGTCATTGAAAAGCAGTCCCCTATGTTGTTCTTAATAACTTCCAGGTTCAGTTTATCATTCCTGATAAGCAGTATATCATCTACATATAATATCAGAAAGACACCTATGCTCTCACTAATCCGTTTGTAAACACATGGATCATCCTCATTCTTGATAAAACCAAACTCTTTGAACTTTTTATCAAAACGAATATTCCAACTTCGAGAAGCTTGTTTTAATCCATAAATGGATCTCTGCAGCTTGCATATTTTAGTGGCTTCACTTGGAGATACAAAACCCTCAGGTTGTGTGATATACACTTCCTCAAGGTGGTTTCCATTTAGGAAATCCATTTTGACATCCATCTATCAAATCTTGTAGTCATAATACGCAGCAATAGCAAGCAGAATTATGATGGACTTAATCATGGCAACAAGGGAAAAGATCTCATCATAGTCAATACGATGAATTTGCTTAAAACCCATAGCCACCAGTCGCCCTTTGAATGTCTGTACATTCCCATCCATGTTGGTCTTCTTCTTGAAGACCCACTTGCACCCTATGGGACTTACCCCTTCAGGTGATTCCACCATAACCACGGAGTCCATACTTGATTTTCATACATGGAGTCCATTTCAGATTTCATGGCCTCAAGCCACTTCTCGCAGTCCGGTCCACGCATAGCCTCTTGGTAGGTTACAGGCTCATCATTATGATCCATAAGCAATACATTACCTATTTGAGACACGATAAATCCATATCTCTCAGGCTCAAACTTTGGTCTACCATATTTACGTGGAACTTGTGTTTTCTGAGCAGGTTCTCCAGCTACAACAACTTATAGGTCTGGTTTAGGTTCCAATTCCGGTTCATTCACATTTTGTGGTTCTTGAACTTCTTCAAGTTCTACCATGGAAGTCTTTCTACTTAAAAACTCTTTCTCAAGAAAGACACCAGTCCTCGCGACAAATACTTTGCCCTCGGACGGTAGGTAGAAATATTACTCTTTAGATTTGGATTCCAACTTGTCAGGCATTTGACGTCTTACGTAAGCCTCACGACCCCAAACCTTAATGAACGACACACTAGGACGCTTCCCAGTCCATATCTCATAGGGTGTCTTTAGAATTGTCATTGTTGGAACATGATTTAATGTTAAAGCAACAATTTCTAGAGCAAAACCCCAAAAGGAAACAGACAGATAGGCATGACTCATCATTGACCGCACCATGTCTAACAGAGTATGATTCCTCCACTCAGACACACCATTATGTTGTTCTAGGTGGAGTGAGCTGTGATACAATACCACACTCTTTCAGATGATCACGGAACTCATGACTTAGGTATTTGTCACGTAGATCAGATCAGAGTGCTTTAACAGTTTTATCCAACTGGTTCTCTACTTCATTCTTAAACTTTTTGAACCTTTTCAAAGGTCTCGGATTTGCACTTGATAAGGTACACGTATACGTATCTACTGAAATCATCAGTAAATATAACAAAGCAGGGAAAGCCACCTCTAATCATAGAATTCATGGGTCCACATACATCACTATGCACTATACCCAAGAGATCATCAACCCTCTCATTGTTTTCAGTGAAAAAGACCTTAGTCATCTTGCCTAACAAATAAAATTCGCATCTCTCAAATGATTCATAATCAAATGAGTCCAATAGTCTATCTCTACGGAGCTTGGATATACGTTTCTCATTTATATATCTTAAATGATAATTCCAAAGATGCGTAGTGTTTGATTCATTCGTTCTTAGTCTTTTAGTATTTTCTATGTTATAGATTTGATGGTCTAAGTTCAAAACATATAAACCATTAAACATTTGGGTTACACCATAACAAACATCATTCTTAAATATAAAACAATAATTTGTTCTTAATAATAAAAGAAAAATCCACCGTGTCCAAACATGAAATGGATATAATATTTCTAGTTATGGAAGGAATAAAATAACAATTATCTAATTCTATTATAAGCCCACTAGGCAAAGAAAGATGGTAAACTTCTACTGCGACAACAATATGAAAGTTATGGGGATAGATCTTAACTAAAACTAATCAGAGTTATATACTTCAATAAAGAAAATCACAGCACAATAATGAAGCAAGAAGAGCAAGCACACAGAAGACACAAGGATATATAGTGGTTCCCCAACCTGGGTACATCCACTCTACTACCACCCTGGTAGGAATCCACTCAGATTTTTGATCAGGTGCCTGAGACCAATGAGCTTTTGATCAGGTGCTCAAAAACCAAACCTCAAGTCTTTTGGAAGGAGACTTGCAACCAAGCCTAACTTTTGAAGGGAGTTATAACCCTTTGTACAGTGGGGGTGAGAGATGATGGTGTCTTCTCTGTCAACAATCAGAGAGAATACTTGTGGATATTGATCTTAACAAAGAGCTCCCCCTGAGATGTAAAATGGTTCAGGCTGGGAAGCTTTGCACAGGGTGATAAGCCTTCAAGCTTGTAGCCTTGACTAACAGAGATACAGGAACTTCTTGACTGATAGGTGTTTGTTGTCATTGACGTATCCTGGAGAGTATAAGGAAGAAGAAGACTCTTGTTATGAATGGATGTTCTTCTTCTTCAGATTGATGTCACTTCTCTGCTCAAGGGCTTCTTGTTGCTTTGATGATATTGGCATGAGTGTTCTACTTCTTCTCTATCTTGGTTGATCACTGCCTGTCACTGGTTATCACTTTTCTATTATCTCTGTATTGTGTGTTTTTCTGTCTGTCTATCTCTTCTTCTATATGGACATTTGAATTCCTTAGTCTTGATGGCGGAAGAAACATTCCCGAGAGTAGAAGATGCTTTGGGAATTGATCCATAATTAATTCTTCTGTAACTGTCCGTTTGAACGAATATTATCACTGTGAATGTTGAATGTAATTAATCCTTAATTAATTCTGCCAACTGTAATTGATTGTGCATAATTCGTCGACCTGAACTTGGAGTTCGTCGAGCTGTCTTGAGTGTACCGATCGTCGACCTGAGCTCGGAGTTTGTCGAGCTCTGCTGGAATTCGTCGAGCTAAACTTCTTGCTTGATACCAGAGTTCGTCGACCTGAGTTCAGAGAAGGAACTCATAATTCGTCGACCTGAGTTCGACTATCGTAGAACTGATTTTCTGACTGAACTGCATTTCTTGGAATTCTTCTAAGGCAAATCTGGAAGTAAACCTATGACCCATGACTATACATTTTTGGTCAGTCTAAGCAAACCTAATAGGTATCCTTGCCCAAATCATAACTGGGGTTCCAACAATCTCCCCCTATTTGGGTGAGGACACTATTTACATAAAAACACATAAAAATACAAAACAAAAATAATCTGCTTGAATTATAAGGTTTTCAGCAGATATACAAAAATGCTTTAAAATAAAATAAAACTATTGTTGCATCCTTCAAAGTAGTTTCCTCTTTATAAACAAACAATCTCCCCTATTTACTTTTCCTTGCCCAAATTCCTTGCCCAAATCTGAGTAGAATTTATAACTCTCTACTGCTATATCCTTTCAAATAATCTCTCATTATACAGCCACTAAAGTATTCTCTATATTGGCTGAAACTATAGCTTTTGATTATTGTCCTATACCACTGCTCCATTGTGGTAAGGCATGTCTTGTCATGCCTTGTCCTGTAAAGAGATGTTAGAAGTTCTGGACCCAGATTACCTTGGGTCCTGGTTCTCTTTTATAATAATTAGAAATGAAAGAGCATTTAGGTTGATCATTGTATCCAAGTGAATGATATTTCCTAGGAGGGATTATCCACTCAGTGAAAGGATTTTTAGAATGCTGAATTTGATGATAATTTTGAAGAGAACAAAAGTTTCTGTTCTGAAATCTTGAGTTCGACAAATTAAAGTACTTTCGTCGAGCCGATTTCGACGAATGGTATTGAGTTCGTCGAGCTCTGTTCACAGAATGACTTTCTGTATTCCATTTTCGCCGATCTCTGTTCGACGAATTATATCTATTTTGTCAACCATAGATTCCTGAACAGTTGAAATCAAAATCTCGGTTCATAGTTCGTCGAGCTGAGTTCGACGAATAGTATTGATTTCGTCAAGCTCCGTTCGACGAATTATTTTGAACTAAGGTTTTCTGAAAATTTTTATATTGATTTGATTTAATCTTTGGCAATTCTTCAGTAGTTTTATTTATCACCTCTAATTTTTATTTTAGTTTAAATGATTTTAAAAGACTTATCTTTTCAAAAGCATTTTTTAAATCTTGTTTAAGTTTTAAATTTTCAGAAGATGCAGTATTTGATTTTTCTCTGATAAGTTTTATTTCCTTTTCAGATTGAATTAAATCTTTACATAATAACTTAAATTCTTCTGATGAAAGATCAAGGGTAGATATTACATGATCGTCTTCTTCTGATTCACACTCTGATTCTTCTTTAGAGTCTGTGTCTGCATCAGTGTTGCTGCAAGAAGCATTTATTGTCATTAAGCAAAATTCTCTTGCTCTTGCTTCTTCTTCATCTTCAGTTGTGCAGGATGAAGCATCTGAGTCACTCCAGGTTGTAGCTTTAAGGTTTCTTTCTTTAGCTGATCCTGTAACCAATGTTGTGAGAGAGTCCCACGTCTCTTTTGCACATGAACATTCAGCAAGTTCCTCAAAGATGTCATCAGACGTTAATTGTGTTAGGATGTTCATTGCTTGTGCATCAGCAATCTTCAGCTTTTTCTGGGCATCTGTCCATTGAGATGATGGAACAGCATTGATGTTTGATGTTGCCTGAGATTGAGTTGGACCTGACAAAATAGATTTAAAAATGTTTTCATCAATGGTGTCCATATAAAACCTAATCCTTGTTTTCCATAGTGCAAACTTATCAAGATTGCACATAGGTAGTTTGGTGCTTGAACAGTCTTCAATTTGTGCCCTGATAAACTCCAAAGATATTTAAGATCTATCAGATCGTTTTGGTTCAGGTGTTAGCCTGTACAACCAAAGTAACCTGCTCTGATACCAATTGAAAGTTATGGGGATAGATCTTAACTAAAACTAATCAGAGTTATATACTTCAATAAAGGAAATCACAGCATAAAAATGAAGCAAGAAGAGCAAGCACACAGAAGACACAGGGATATATAATGGTTCCCCAACCTGGGTACATCCACTCTTCTATCACCCTGGTAGGAATCCACTCAGATTTTGATAAGGTGTCTGACACCAATGAGCTTTTGATCAGGTGCTCAAAAACCAAACCTCAAGTCTTTTGGAAGGAGACTTGCAACCAAGCCTAACTTTTGAAGGGAGTTATAACCCTTTATACAGTGGGGGGTGAGAGATGATGGTGTCTTCTCTGTCAACAATCAGAGAGAAGACTTGTGGATATTGATGTTAGCAAAGAGCTCCCCCTGAGATGTAAAAGGGTTCAGGCTGGGAAGCTTTGCACAGGGTGATAGGCCTTCAAGCTTGCAGCCTTGACTTGTAGAGATACAGGAACTTCTTGACTGATAGGTGTTTGTTGTCCTTGAAGTATCCTGGAGAGTATAAGGAAGAAAAAGACTCTTGTTATGAATGGATGTTCTTCTTCTTCAGATTGATGTCACTTCTCTGCTCTAGGGCTTCTAGTTGCTTTGATGATATTGGCCTGAGTGTTCTACTTCTTCTCTATCTTGGTTGATCACTGCCTATCACTGGTTATCACTTTTTTATTACCTCTGTATTGTGTGTTTTTATTTATGCTTGTCTCTTCTTATGTATGGACATTTGAATTCCTTAGTCTTGATGGCGGAAGAAACATTCCCGAGAGTAGAAGATGCTTTGGAAATTGATCCATAATTAATTCTTCTGTAACAGTTCGTTTGAACGGCATTATCACTGGGAATGTTGACTATAATTAATCCTTAATTAATTCTGCCAACTGTAATTTATTGCGCATAATTCGTCAACCTGAACTTGGAGTTCGTCGAGCTGTCTTGAGTGTACCGATCGTCGACCTCAGCTCGGAGTTCGTCGAGCTCTGCTGGAATTTGTCGAGCTGAACTTCTTTCTTGATACCAGAGTTCGTCGACCTGAGTTCAGAGAAGGAACTCATAATTCGTCGACCTGAGTTCGATGTTCATCGAACTGAGTTCGACTATCGTAGAACTAATTTTCTGACTAAACTACATTTCTTGGAATTCTTCTAAGACAAATCTGGAAGTAAACCTATGACCCATGACTATACATTTTGGGTCAGTCTAAGCAAACATAATAGTCATCCTTGCCCAAATCATAACTGGGGTTCCAACACAATAACTCTTGCTTCATTGTCAGCGTGCATGTCCACCACTCCTTTACTCAGCATTCTTCTCCTTCCCAGTTCCTACACATTTATAAAAATGTGAGAACCACATCTGGCATCAAATACCTAGGATGAAGGAGCAGAAAATTTTATCTCTATAGTATATATACCTAAAGCGAAAGTCATACCTCCCCTCATCTTCTGCAGACCCTCAATATATGAAGGACAGTTTCTTCTCTAATTACCAGCCTTTCCACAGTGGTGGCATTTTCCCTCTTTCCCTGAACCTTTCTTCTTCAGTGCAGAAGACTTGGGATCTAGAGCAGACTTAGGTCCTACCTTCATCTTCTTGAAGTCATTGGTCTTTCCCTTGCCTTTATGCACCATCAGTATGGTGCTAGCAGGCTTGGCCTTTTTCATGTTTATCTCGGCAGTTCGCAACATGCCTAGGAGCTCGGGCAGTGTCTTGTCTATTTCATTCATGTTATAGTTTAAGACAAACTGCTCATAACTGTCCGGCAACGATTGCAGGATCGGGTCTATGGCCAACTCTTGGCCTAAAGGGAATCCTAGTCTCTCAAGTTTCTCGATATACCCAATCATCTTGAGTACGTGAGTCCCTACTAGGTCCTGATCTATTATCTTGCACTAGAACAACTCCTTAGTGACATTGAATCTCTCTTGACGAGCTTACCCTTGAAATATTTTCTTGAGATGCTCGTCAATATCCTTGCAACTCATATTCTCGTGTTGCTTTTGAAGCTCAGAGTTCATGGTCGCTAGCATGAGACATTCGACGTCTAAGGAGTTGTCAAGGTACTTCTTATAAGCATCCTTATCAGCACAGGGTGTATTCCCGGCAGGCTCATCAAGGGATATCTCTTCCAAAACATAGAGCTTGTGCTCTTGCCTGAGAACAATTCTCAAGCTCCTGTACTAGTCCAAATAATTAGTCCTGCTCAGCTTTTCCTTCTCAAGGATTGCTCGGAGGGACAAGGTGGAATATGAACCACTTGCCGTGGAAATTCTACAATGATCAAGCAAAATAAATTACTACTGCATTTCAAAATATAATTTATCTTTCAATTAGGACTTTAATCAGAATAACTCTCACTATTTTTATCAAACTGATAACCCTCGATATCAATTCAAAGAGTTTATATGAGTAACTCTCTTAGTGTACAAGATCCATATTTCACTAACACTATGAGTCAGTTTTGACTTTTCTCTGACAATACAGTTATTTAGATAGACAACACTTACCAATTACATCACTATGCAATTTCTGTATGGCTGATGAATAACTCTTTATTCACATCCATCATATGGTGCATGCCAGCCCTATGCCTCTGGGCACTCAACCTTTGAGATCACCCAGTTAAGCTTGACCCGATATCGACAGTGGGATATCACAATTATCCGCTCGCAACCTCACCAAGATAGATTAATGTACCTTGCTTTGGCAAGCCCACACTTCATCGATCAAGGCAGGAAGAGTGTTATCCATCGGAAGGCATCTGAATACTTAATATTACCTAAGGGATTTTAGATATTTGATTAACACTTTAATCATGGTTAACAATTAACCAGTGTGCACATCAAACAAAATAAAATACTGCAACATAATCCAAATGCATCACAGATGTGCACAATAAACATCATCAACACTTGATGAACTGGGCTAAATCTTAACATTTAGAACACTTTTAAATCTTCAGATTTACATGCATAGGACATGAGGAACACAAACTCCACTTACACAGTAGACAAGCTTGTCACTTTATATGTGAGATTCAAAATCTACCACATCCTTGACTTCACAAACCAACAAAAGTGACGGTTACTATTAAGGAGTAGCAACAAAAAAATCACATGCGTTCTTGGTAGAGTCCAAGAGTAGAATTAGGCATTTTAGAACACTTCTAAAAATTACAAATCTACACACCATGGATTTAGCAACTTCTGAAACGATGAATATTATCGACAACCTCCCTTTGATACCACTGTTGGGTTTTACATAAGGTGGCACAACATTTGTGCGTACAGCGGAAATAGAGAATAAGAAAACCCAAAAAGTTTGGATCTGGCAATATTCATGAATCAAGAAGTAAAGCATGTTGTAATTAAAATTACCTTTGAGGGATTGAGTCTATACTCAACCAAGATTCTCCAGAAAAATTCCAGTTGGTCACTGGCAGCTTGAGTCTTGAGCACAGAATTGTGTTCGTGCCTCTACAAACAGTCCACACAATCGGGAGAACTCACAACAACTTATCGCAGAAGCGTTAGGTCGGGAGAGGACACTCAACATCTCCACAGATTGCTAGATCTGTTAGAGGAGAGGCGGCGACGATGCTAACCGAGATCAGGATCAGCGACAGCGGCGGAATCGGCAAAACGCTTCCATCGGGTTCTAGGGCTTCCGTTGATTCATACAGTACGGCTCGTGTGCTTTTGACAGATAATGATCGTGTCAGGTATATAGAAACACTAAAATAGTTCCTATTTATTGTAACACCTCCCTTGTAATGACCGTATAATATGGGTCCGGTCGGGGCCCCACAACATACAGATGCCACAGCTCTAGCGTTAAAAGATGATATTAACTGCTCAATCTCAAAACTCAATATCAAATAACAGCTGAAATAGTAAACAAGATCAGAAGCTATCCACATATAAGAGTATCGAAACGGCCTTAAGGCCTTACAACAATAGAGAGTCCAACACTCAAAAGATAACATCAAGCATCAATGTGCATAAGCACTCCTAAACTACCTCTGCATGCAAGCCGGAAAACTAGAGCATCAAACATACAATGCCACAAACTAGAGCTAGTGCAAAACTTGTAACACTTCATGAGACTTAGGCCTTTTTGGTCGGCGAGTTAGCTCCTGCTTGCGATCCTTGCCATGTAAAAATTGGTGGTAACGTGGGTCAACAAAGGCTGACCTCAAACTATGTAACCAACACATCTCCTCCCGGCCGCCCTTAACGGACCCCGGGGTACCCCTCCAGACCTGCAGAGTCAGCGGTGTTGCCGTGGCTTCGACTATACAATCAAAAAAAATTAAGACATTTAGTGGTATTTGAAACTATGTTGTTTTCTAGGAACAGGTGCTAATAGGATTGTAAGCCTCCAACATTTGTTATGAGATTATTATTGAGATCAACAAACAAGGCAAGGAGTTCGGCCGCCCCTCTTCCCCTTTGCTTGGCCGCCCCTTCTACTCCTCGCTCCCACTTCGTTCCTCCACCCCTGAAATTGTCAGGCATCATGTAATAATCAAGCGGCGCCTACTATGCAATTTGCCATGGATCTACACTGCAAAACCTACGAGGATTAGTCACGACCAAATCGGCACCCAATCTAACGCGCTATAGATCAACTATTTGAATCACTATTTTGGTTCAACTCCAAGCTCGAAATCAATCTTTAGCCGGAAGGGATATAGCCATTCTCCGTTCCAATTTCGCGAACGATAAATGTGGTCGCTGCGTACGGGTTAGGGAGCGTTAACGTAAGGGTCGTAGTTCAAGGATCCTTAAGGGCCTACATGCAGTACCCCTCCAACCTGCAAGTCAGCACTTCGTATACCAAAAACATAAACAAGTAAAGCTCTAAAGAACAGGTTTGGATGTCTCAAGTTTTCCGGGCCTACTATGCAGCATGTATGCAAAACCCGGGCTTCTCGCGTATGCAACTAGCACAGCTCTTAATTTCCCATTGGCGTTAAGCCATAAACAAAAGGGTACTGCAATACCCCTAACGGCATACAAGCCGCCACACGGAAATCTTGCCAAGGCTCCACCCACTCGTGGGTTTTGGACCTGGGATTGCCTGCAAACTCTAACTTTTCACGTCAGGATTCCGTCTCACACACAAACTGATTGTAAGAACCCTTGCTAGACCGCACCTGCTCGTGACTTCATTGCTTGAGCTTGTCCCATGCTTGGCGTTCTCGTCAGTCTCACAGAAGGGGACTAGTCTCGCCAGGACACTCTCCCCACATGACTTGCACGTCACGGGATAGCCAGCCGACCACGGAGACAAAGACGTGCCTTAGCACATCACAATCCATAATCATTCCCACCCTAATCCATAATTTGTACTGCAACATTCTCGCGCACCAAGGAAACCATCTACCGTCAATGCAGAGCTAACCTTGTCCACCAAGGAAACCATCTACCACCATTGCGGAGCTAACCTTGTCTGGTTCCGGCTACACGTACTCACTCGAGAAAAGGAGAAAACACATACATCACAAACGGCATCTTGCCGCAACGGATTTCTACAAAATCCTTAAGGCTCGCTATGCAACATCACCGAGTCGGACTAATGGTCACGACTACGGCTTCACCCACAATGCCTAATCCACTAACGAAGCGGATCTCTAAAGCAAAATCATGTCGGGGACGGACTCAATCGACCCGTAGGTTCCTTTTGAACCATGGCGACTCAAACCCCTCTCATTTGAGAGATTTGGTGCTCAAAAGCTTGAAAGAAAAGATGCTAAGCACGCATCCTAAAAACCAAGAGGAGAAGTGTCGTTACCTTACGACCCCTCTTCCTAGCCATGGGAACTTAGCCGGATGAAAACCACCGCAACGGACTTGTCTCCGCCGATCTGGACTCAGCTCGCGATTTGGGGCTCCGAAGCTTCTCCGGCAGCCAGATCTTTCCTTTACCTTCTTCTTTGCTCTCCCTTCTCTCTAAACTTTAGAAAGAGAATACTTGATGAGGAATGAGGGTTTCAAACCCTATTCCCGACCTTATCATAGCAAGGACAGCTCTGGACCATCAGATCCCATTAGAAGAAGTCGAACGGCCATGATTCACACTAAAAACCAAATTCCTGGGCCGAACACGGCTTGTGACATACTTGTGTCCAAGGCCGTGTGCCTCAATCGACGCCGAAACCGTCACACCCAGAACAGGACACGGGCTCGGACACGCCCGTGTCAAACGTGACATGCCCGTGTCACTCAGTACACGCCCGTGTTTCTGGGTGTGTTCCTCCATCGACACAGGACCAAACACAACCCGAGAAGAACACGGGTAATCGACACGCCCGTGTCACGTTTGACACACCAGTGTCAAATTCGAACAAGCCAGGGCTCCAGGCCGTGTTCCTCCCCCGACATGGCTCGGCTAACAATCTGAGCAGGACACGTCCTGGGACACGCCCGTGTCTCAGACCGTGTTCGCTGTCTTGACGATCGTCGACGACATTTTCGTCGACCACTCTGAAAATTCGTCGAACCCGAGCACGACATGGCCTTGGACACGCCCGTGTCCTAGGACGTGTTCACTGTCTCGACACTTCGTCGAGCTCAGTTCGTCGGCCACCCGGGTTCTTCGTCGAACCCGAGCACAACACGGCCTTGGACATGCCCGTGTCCCAGGCCGTGCGACCCCTACCAAGACCGCAACTTGGCTCTAAACGCAGTCCATCCCTCTTTCGAGTTTTCAGAGCGTTACAACTCTCTCCCCCTTAAAAGAATTTTGTCCCGAAATTACAAAAAGTGAAAGATACACAAAACTTAAATGATACCTGAACAGAAAAACTCTGGATACTCCTCCAGCATGGTCTGTTCTCTCTCCCACGAGAGCTCCTCATGCCCGCAGTTGTCCCATCGGACTTTTACGAGTTTGACCTTTTGTTCCGTAACTGCCGAATTTTTGAATCCTCTATAGCAACTAGACGAACTCGCGTCCTCAAGTCCTCTTCTATCGGTACTGATGCCGATCGATCACCACACTAGCCTCTACTAAGGCTTTCCTCAAGACGAAAACATGGAAGACGTCGTGAAATCCACTCGGCTCTGTGGATAATGCTAACAGGTACGCTGCTTCTCCCACCCGTTCTATAACCTCAAATGGTCCCAAAAACCTCGGACTCAACTTCTTGAGTCGGCGAATCCGCGAAACGCCTTTTAACGGCTTGATCTTTAGATTGACCCAATTGCCTACCGCGAACTCCAGCTTCCTGTGGCGAGCATTAAAATATTTTGCTTGCCCATCTTGAGCCACCTTCATGCGCTCTTGAATGGTTCGCACCAACTCACATGCATCAGCTACCACTTCTTTTCCCAAAAGTTTGTTGTCTCCCGCCACTGCCCAAGACATCGGTGTTCGACACCGCCTCCCATACAAAGCTTCGTATGGCGCCATCTTTATACTTACTTGGTAACTGTTGTTATAAGCGAACTCTACCATGAAGAGGTGATCCTCCCACTTCTTGCTGAAGTCAAGAATACACATCCTCAGCATATCCTCCATAGTACGGTTCGTTCTTTCGGTTTGCCCGTCAGTTTGAGGATGGAAAGCCGTACTGAACTTGATTTTCGTGCCCAGACTCTTCTGAACCAACCTCCAGTCCTTGGACGTGAAACGTCCATCGCGATCACTAACTATACTCTTAGGAATCTCATGTAGTCGCACAATGTTGCGAACATACAACTCTACCATCTTCTCCACGCTGTCCTCCTTTCGATTTGGGATGAAGTGAGCCACTTTGGTTAAGCGATCCACAATCACCCAAATCACATCGTTACCCTGTTGCGATCTAGGTAACCCATGCACAAAGTCCATGGAGATATCATCAAATTTCCACTCGGGAATATGAAGAGGCTTCAGGAACCCGCCCGGCTTCTGACACTCGGCCTTCACCAAGGCACAAGTTTGGCATCGATTCACGTACAAAGCTACGTCCTGCTTCAGTCCAGGCCACCAAAAGGATTTCTTCATATCCAAGTACATCATTGTACTGCCCGGGTGAATGGATTACTTTGTGAAGTGAGCCTCAAACATCAACACCTCATGGAGCTTGCCAAACTGCGGTACACAAATCCTTCCATCATTCTCATAATCACATCAATCAACTCCCAAGCGCTGCTCTCGCCCGTTTGAGCTTCCACCACGTAAGGCTGAAACTCATCATCCAAACGGGTCGCTTCCCGAATACGATCCGACAAATTGTTCTGCATTTCAATCCAGTTCAACTGAGACATGCTAGACTCGCCCCTTGCTACGCACTCCAAGTCGAGGGACTCCCAGTCCAGCACCAATCGCTCATCATGAGCTTCGATCCAATTCCCTTGCCCCGAGTATTTTCTACTCAAGTCATTTGTCACCACATTGGTTTTGTCTGGCGTATACCGAATCGCCACCTTGTAGTCTCCAAGGAACTCGACCCACCTGCGCTGCCGCATATTCAAGTCCTTCTGATCTAGGAGATACTTCAGGCTTTTATGATCCGTGAAGATCTCCACCTTCGCACCATAAACATAGTGCCGCCACAATTTCAACGCAAAGATTACCGCCACCAATTCCAAGTCATGGACGGGGTAATTCCTCTCATGAGGCTTCAGCTGCCTAGACCCAAAGGCTATTACACTGGCATGTTGCACCAAAACGCAACCCAAACCGTATCCCGATGCGTCACTGAAAATTTGAAATCCTTCGATCCCTTTTGGTAGACTTAGGATTGGAGTCATCATCAGCCTTTCCTTCAGTGTCCCAAATTCCTGATTGCACTCCTGAGTCCATATAAACTTCTGGTCCTTACGAGTCAGTGAAGTGAGGGGTAGAGCTATCCGCGAAAAGTTTTCTACGAACCTTCTATAGTACCCAGCTAGCCCAAGAAAACTTCGGACTTCCGTCACGGTTCTCAAAGTCGGCCAATCTCTGATGGCCTCCACTTTTGTTGGATCTACTGCCACCCCATCCCCACTAATCACATGGCTCAAAAATGTCACCTTCTCTAGCCAGAACTTGCACTTCGAGAACTTTGCATAAAGATGGTTCTCTGTCAACACTTGCAAGACTACTCTCAAGTGAGTCTCATGCTCCACCTCCGATTTAGAGTAGACCAGAATGTCGTCAATAAAGACAACTACAAAAGAGTCCAAGTATTCCTGAAATACTCGATTCATCAAATACATAAATACGGATGGTGCGTTCGTCAGCCCGAATGGAATCACCAAGAACTCAAAGTGACCATACCTCGTACCAAATGCTATCTTGGGTATGTCCTCATCTCGAATTTGCAACTGATAGTATCCTGACTTCAAGTCCAACTTTGAATACACCACCGACCCCACCAACTAGTCGAACAGGTCGTCTATCCGACGAATCGGATACTTATTCTTGACAGTTAATTTATTCAACTCTCGGTAGTCTATGCACAACCGCATACTACCGTCTTTCTTCTTCACGAATAACATAGGCGCGCTCCACGGTGAAGAAGTGGTCTGATATACCCCTGCTCCAATAGTTCCTGCAACTATACCTGTGAGTTCAGCCAACTCTTTTGGTGCCATCCTAAATGGAGGTCGTGACACTGGCCTAGCCTCTGGCACTAACTCAATCGAGAAATCAATCTCCCGTCAAGGAGGTGCTCCAAGAAGTTCATCAGGAAACACATCCTCGAATTCTGCCACTACGGGCACTTCCCCAAGTGATAACTTGGAAAGGCAAACCTCCAAAAATGCTACAAGAGCTACTCCCCCTGGTTAACTGCCCGCACCAACTGCATGGCCGAAATCAGGGAACAGGCCACTCCATTAAGTCCCTTAAACTTAACTTTTGTCTGCCCTTCGCTTCTCCGGGTCACCACCTTGGATAGGCAGTCAATACTGGCCCGCTGCTCTGCTAATCAGTCCATTTTCAATATCACATCAAACTCAACCAACGGTAGGACCGCTGCTATCAACATGAAGTCAACTTTGTCTAGCGTCCAACAAATGCGCCCTTTCTCCCCGGTGGTCATGGATGACCCATTGGGTATGCGCACCTTCAGCTCTGCGTCCGCCGAGAACGACTCAACTCCAATTCTCCGGATAAAGCTTTCCGCAAGAAAAGAGTGTGACGCTCCCGTATCAAACAATACCCTAGCGGGGTATCCAGAAACTAACACAAAGCCTAAAATAGAGGTATCAAACATAAACGGTTTGAAAGTATGAAGTATGAGATTAAATTTAAACTTCCTCATACCTGTCACCACATCGGGTTGGCAGATCTCTTCCTGCTGCCCAAGGTTGTAAGCCCTTGGTTGCACCTGTTGGAATCGAGAAGCGCTAGACTCCGCCATCTTTCCTTTCTCTGCGGCACTAGGGCTGGAGTGCACAGTCTGCTCCTGCCTTGGCTCCTGCTCAGCACCTCTTTGAGTACAAAAACGAGCTATGTGCCCACCTTACCACAATTGAAGCACATCGGTGGTCCCTTAGAGTGAGACCCTTCGGACGTCCATTTGCTTTTCTCACCGGACTTAAATGGGTGAGGCTTTTTCTTCCATCTATTTCCTTCGGACTTCCCTTGGGATTGAGAGGGCTTCCCTTCTCTTTGCTTGGGCGTAAAACCTTTACAACGTTGGGTTCGCTCCAGATCACTCTCCAATGTCCTGGCAGCCTTAACTAGCTCATTGAAACCAGCTCTCTTCATGGTGATGAGGGGTGTCTTAGATTCTCCCTCAGCCCCTGGTAGAAGAGGTTATCCCTCTCCTCATCGTCTGTCATTGTCGTTCCAGCATAATGACCCAATCGAGTGAACTCCTGTACATACTTGTCCACTGTCTTATCCCGCTGCACCAAGTGAAGAAACTGCCTTTTGAGGGCCAACCTTGTCGAAACAGGAATGTACTTCTTTAGGAAAGCATTCCCAAACTCTTCCATGGACGGGGTGCGTCCGGAAAACTGGCGGCCGCTATGGCTCACCCACCACAACTTCGCGTCGCCCTCCAACATGAAGGCCGCAAACTCAGATTTCTTCTCCTCTGGCGTCTCTACCGCCCTCATAAGCTCTTGCATCCGTGCCCACCAATCCTCCGCATCAGTCGGCGTACCAACTCCCTTAAACGTTGGAGGATGGAAGATCAGAAAATACTTCATCTGCCGGTCTCCATGCCCGACAACCACCCTTTCGGCCAATGGCTCTGCCCGCCTGGCTTCTCCGCCAGGCACAGTTGTCGCCGTATCCGGGGTAGCAGGAGTTGCTACCTGAGCAACAGGGGTTGCTACTTGAGTTGTCGCTGCAGCTTGGGCTGACACCATTGCTTCTGCAAGCATGCGACAGAAATCGGCCGAGTTTACACCCATGCCCAAAGGACCCTGAGTAGTGGCGCTGCTCGCCAAAAGCTCTTCTCTTGGTCTCGACGTACCCGCCTCGTTGCTTGCACTCTTAACAAAAGCAAGAAAATAAGGAATCAGTCTCTAATCACAAGACTCAAACATAAGGACACTCACGGTCTCGTAATACTTCTATGTGGATAACTTCTATACGCGATCCAATTACACTTAATCGACCGCTAAACCTGACCTTGGACGTAACCTGGCTCTGATACCAAATTGTAACACTCCCCTATAATGACCGTATAATATGGGTCCGGTCGGGGACCCACAACATACAGACGCCACAGCTTTAGCGTTAAAAGATGATATTAACTACTCAATCTCAAAACTCAATATCAAACAACAGCGGAAACAGTAAACAAGACAAGAAGTTATCCACATATAAGAGTATCAAAACAGCCTTAAGGCCTTACAACAATAGAGAGTCCAACACTCAAAAGATAACATCAAGCATCAATGTGCATAAGCACTCCTAAACTACCTCGGTGTTGAGAACCAAGGTCTAGCGGGATTGGGTGTGTGGGACCGCATATTTGGGCTTTCCCATCGCGTTCCAGGTCTGGGAGTTGACCCCGGTGGGCCCCCGTATGGAGGAATATCCCGCCATCCCGTGGATGGATTAGTCCCACATCGCCTACAGCGGGTGGTCCTTGGTGTTTATGTACCCCCGTCCCCCCTTCCTACTACCTCGGGATTTTGGGAAGATATGTGGTGGCGGGTGGTTTCCACATGATATCAGAGCCAGGTTCTCAACAATATTCACAAAGGAATAACAAACTGTTGAGATTGGTGAAATGCTTACTTCTCAACACCCCTATGATACCATGTAAAAATTTAAGAAGAAAGCTGCATGAGGTCGCAGGAACACTCAAGTACAACCAAAGACAAGTAGAAATCAGTAGCAACAACAACACAAGAGTCTCCAACTGGAATTAAAAACTTCTTTACATAGCGAGGTATACATTGCGAGACATGATTCACAATGTAACCAAAAGAAACAGAAAACTGCAACAAGAAGTTAACCGCGTGGACAGCAAGCTGTAACCGCACAAGTCGTCAATCCACAAGCTGAGTCCGTCGAGACCGCTGAAGTCGCCTAACTGCAACTAGCTGCGCGGACTGCTTATTATTTAAAGCTGAAGGACTTGAACAGAACTCGTTGATAGACCGGACGAACTGCTCTGCTTAACCACAATTCGGAGGAAGAGACATCAAGTCGCAGAGACCGTGACCTGTTGTTATCCGCTGACTGATATCTGTGAACTGTTTCATACCAAGCTTTCACTAGTTACCTAGCCGCCTGATGATAGCCGCGCAGCATACATAGAGTCAACTTCACTAAGTTGCAGCGGTTAGAAAAACGCAACCGCAAACTTAAAGCGCGAGCAAGTTCTCACTGTTATATATGACGAACCGAGGAATCCTATTTATAGGCGTGAGGAGGAGTGTCGTCACCACCCATAGCGATAGGATAACCGGCCGTCAAAACTGCAGCTAGCATCACATAACCGCACAATGCGGATACCAACACCAGTCTGCCACTGATAACATCTATCTGCAAGGGCAGAAAGAACGACCAGTCCGCAAAGGCGAAAAGGATCAGTCCGCCGGACAAAGAAGACCACCAATTCAATAAGGACGGTGAACACAACACTAATGGGATGCCAAACACAGCCACCAGATCGCACTGTCTTTGCGGACACCGCTTCCATTTCGTGCATACTTCACCCCGTGACTAGAACAAGGACTGTGTCATCGACTTGCTGAGCTCGGTGAGCTCTAGAAGCAGTCCGCACAAACATGCGATCTCGACAAGCTAGGCAACAACCCTGAACTTGTCACACGGGACCAAGTCCACAACACCAGCAGACTCTGGCTATCAACCTGCCCGAGAAGGGTCTAGCGAACAGCGCGGTTAGCCACCATAGTCCGCACTAACCGCCAGTCTTCTTGCAAGCCAGAGAACCTGAAGTTACAAGTGGATTGTGCGGTCTAACCACCCAGACCGCCACAGCCGTAGTTAGAGACGTCTAACCGCCCGATTTCAACTCAAGGTGCTAGCTAAACCAGACCACAAGAGAGACTGGCAATTCACCAAAGGCTATCCGCCAAAGTGCTATCGCCAGGCCGCGTCGCGGACACTGCGGTCTATCCAATCAGACCGTTCGCACTCCATTTCACTCTCACTTCAACAATTTTAACATTAATAAGCCCCCCCCCCCCCCCCCCCCCTCCAAAGGGAGCCTAAGACTCGGTTTGGCACAGTGGTAGCGGTCATGAACATGGAGGTTAAATTGTCATTCGTTAACGCTCACCCAAGGAACTTTAGTCTTCATATACTTTTATGTTCAAACAAATGATGTTTGTTAGGTGATCCTATAACGAATGAAGCTTTAGCCCATGCATTTACGACCGCTACCACCATGCCAAACGGAACTTAAAAGCAAATGAAATAGAATACCACGTTGGGTTTAAATCTTTCTTTTTACAAATTAAATTTTAGGATGCCAGGTGTATTTTTTCTTCTTCAAAAACCAACCAAATACATAAAATTCAATGACACTGAACCATAATCCCCTTAAATAAGGCCTTGTTTCTTTCGATGGTTGGGCTCCGTTTTGGCGGCCTAAAATGGAGCATGCACAAGTACGAATCAATATACAAGTGAAAGAATTATAGATTCTGTTCTTCGACATTTCCGTGCAGAGAATTACATAGAACATCGAAAACATGACATCCCCTTGCTAAAAAGCTTTATGGGTTCCTTGCCTTCGGAGCCACGAGATATATTGAGAGGTTCTTCATCATTTTACAATAATCCCCTAAAGATTGTTGTTCTTCATCATTTTAACTCAAGTGTTGTTCTTCATCATTTCACCACAAATGTGCAATTTTCACTGCTTGTTACAGAGTGAACAAGACCATATTCACTGGTTGCTGCACTCTAGTCACTGCTGGGATAGAACTGACTCACCAATGCTATTCTTCTCATCTTCTGCAGGACCTCATTGTACCTCTGAGAATCACAATCTGAGCTGCCAGTGGTGCTAGAGGAGCCAGGCATTCTGCTGTGACCTGGAAGGGCGCCTTCGTTCAGGGCTTCAAGGGGAAGACCTCCTTCCAGGGCGCGAAGAACCTGCTCAGTTCGAATTAGCATCGTGTTACTCAAATGCAATATCTAGAGTTAAGCCGGAAAACGTGAGATTTATATCAATTGTTCGGCAAATAAGACTGTCACATGACAGGTTACAGTCCATTCAATAATGGTTTTTGTTGAGAATAGTCTCATATGGAGAAATTTGCACAACGGTGTGCACCTAATACGAATAATGGATCTGATCGACATACAACTAATTGATTTTAGATTGGGTGCTAAGCTTCAAAAATGGTAGAATTCCAGCAAGCCAACTCTGCACATGAGGGGGTGCGTTGGGAATATAATCTAATATTAGGAAAATCAACATGTGATTGCGCATAGTCATCAAATCACGCGGAACGATCAGAGGTGTGCATTTTGTGATTGTGCATGATCATTATGATTATTTATGTAATATCGACAATTCGACATACAACATTCATCCCTTACCCGAAATTTGTGTCTACAACTCTGGCAAAACTTTATGCCGTTCACATTACCCAATTAAGAAAAGAAAGACTAGAAGTTCACGGGTTAGAGACCATATGCACAATGAGTCGTGTTAGAATATAATCCCACTTCAATAAATTCATATAATTATGTGCATCCAACATAACTCACAGGCCTCTCTACTAATAATCAATTAGTTTAAAGTTGGATGTTTAAATTCTACCAATTCCTTATCTGAATAGATAACAAAACCGATCAATGTAAAGCATCTGTTTGGTAAAAGGCAGGTCAACTGCTATGTGAAAAAATTGCTGTAAGATGGCTAAAAATCATGAGGGCTATGAAAAGATAAACAAGCACGCATAAATATAGCAAAATTTAAGTGATGTGATGTACAAGTAAATGGAAAGACACCTCAAAGTAAAGGAGCTGGATAAGATTTTAATCAAGCATTGGAGCCTTATAGAGCAAGAGCGAAAAAAAAAAAGTTTTCCAATCATGGCAATATATAACAATGAACTTGGTCATATATATATACAATATCATAATAAAATATTATGTTGATAAAAGATTTTCCCACATAAAAGAATGGACTATCATCACTATATCATAATGAATCACCATTGATAAGAAGCAAGAATTTAAAGCACAGTCAAATTCTAGTAGTATGAGCTATAGCATTGTTCGTGAAGTTCACGGGAATACCTGGCTCATTCGAGGCCGATGCCGTGCAGATTGGTTCACACAAGCAGCAGCACAAGCAATCATTCTTTTCATTTCCTTGTTACTATAACTCGTTGCCAACCGTGGATCAACCAAATCACCATAGTAATCATCTTCCATGGCTTGTGTCATCAGGGGTCTTGCCTAAGAGAAATTAGAGAGAAAAATAAAATATAGGAAAGTACCTAAAATAAAAAATATGAGTTGCTAGATTCAAATTACAAACGTGAAATAAAAGAACTGAAAACACAGATTGTTACAGCCCCGGCGCCCCCTCCTCAGCCCCCACGGCTGTTCCCACTCTTCCCTACAGCTGCCCCCGCCACCGCTTCCATTACCCTACCACACTCATAGTACACCTACGTCTAATGGCTAACACAGTCCACCTATTGCTGACACTCATCCACCCGAGGATTCATCTTCTTTGATTTCACCAACGGCACCGCCGATCACACCGGGATCCACAACTCGAGAGATGAGCAATAAGAACATCACAGAGATTAGATCCCACTAGTTCGTTCCTACCACAGGTTGGCCGCAATGTCTTTACTTGGTACATTTGAAGGGCCGCCCAGATGAAGATGACGCTTGGATACTGCCAGCAGAGCTCGATCGACTCGCCCATGTACTTCGACTTCAGTACGATCGTCTTCATTCATCGGAGATGAAGGCTTTTCAGTCGGAGGGAGTTGAAGGGGATGCATCTGATAGTGCACCGAGAGAGGTTTGTCGCAAGGCGGGACCCACGTTCATGTATTCGCGTAGGAAGGATTGATTGGATAGTCGATCCGACTTCGCGGATGTGTCCGGAACCGTGTCGCGAGTCAAAATCATATGCTACTTTATTATTTTTTGTTTTATTTTATTGTATTTTGAGTGGCACCACCTCCGGCCAATCATAGTCTTTGAAGGTGGGATGCCCCAACTTTGTTTTATTATAAATAGGAAATGTAGTGAGCTGTTTTATAGGTATTGCAGATTTTGGAGAATTCTATCTCGGAACTCGGTGATCACCCCACAATGTTGACTCCGTGGAACCCTAGGTGACGACTCCTATGCGCTCAATCTTCCCCCCAAGGTACTACCCATCCATAGTCCCCACTTTCCCACCATGGATCCCCCATTCCACCGCCACTTTATCCTCTACAGTCCGCTGAATGCCATCCAGCCATCCCTCCCCACATGCGCCGCCCAGGCCGCAACTAACAAGTCACCGTCGGTCCCCCTAGACGCTCCTCCACCCGATCCATCCCTCCCGCCACTGCTACAGCCCCGACGCCCCATCCTCATCCCCCACAGCCCTTTACCCTCTTCCCTACAACCGGCCACACCCCCTCCAACTACCGGCTGGTTCCCCCCATTCATTTCTTTTCTATGGATCCACTTTCTCACAGCCCTATTCTTTAGATCAGACCTGATCTAAGAAAATCAGCCCCTGATCCGTCATTCCCTCCATCTATATTTCATCCCTTAGCCCAGATACGTCATCAAACATCAGATCCACTCAACCCTCGCCCGGATCTACTCCTAATTGGACGGATCTATCTATTCTCGGTCCGATGCCACCATCGACAGATAAGGACAGTCACCTCCATCATTTTGATGCACCGGTTTCACATTCGATCGCCGTCCCAAGCATCCGGCTCCGAAATCTTCAGTGTCTCGGTCAGCCCACTACTTTGGTGAGTCCCTTTTTGCATTCGATTATTTGATTTGACATTATTATTGGTTTGGCTACTTTATTTGTTTGGGATCGTGCTTGTAGAAAATTGTTTGCAATACGCTTATAATTTGCAAGTGGGATCTATTCGCTGCGCGCTTAGCCTTGCCCCTCCGAGCGGAGGAAAGGCATTAAACAATTGATGAATTGAATGCTATTTTTATTCGTTTAATTAACTACATAGGTTATAATTTCATTGCTCTAATTTATTTGTCGTCGTCGCTGACGGTTTTATTGCATTTAGTTTTGGGTTAGCGTCACATTTGCATCCCACCCCTAGAAGTCTAGGTTTTGTGCACCCCCGTAGCCTACACTAGAAGTCTAGGTTTTGTGCACCACCGTAGCCCACCCCTAGAAGTCTAGGTTTTGTGCACCCCCGTAGCTTGGCTGTTAAATTCAAAAAGTAATGCAAGCATTGAATGGGTATAGATGAGAGTGTACAATCCCTATTCGTCAAGGTTCAACAGTCAACCATCAGCAATCAAACAAGTCAACAGTCAATGAACAGCACCAGTACATGCAGACTCGATTGGTATTCAATGGCCAACAAAAGAGGCGAGGGGACCCTTTAGACACAAGCGAGGATCATACTCGTCAGTTCACACGACCGCCCAACAGTATGAGCGAGCTTCAGAAACCTTTTCAGTATATGCAAGCTCCGAGCAATACTAGTGGTGCGCAACAGCAATACTCGCCTAGCAGGCGACTTCCGACCAACATCGCAGATGATCGCCAGCCAATCCTCGCCAGTAACCGAGCCAAGTCGCCAGAAGGCAGCAGCCGATGATCGCAGGATTGGGTCTTCTCTCCTAGAGACCCCCCTCCCTTTGGATTTGCCTATAAATAGGACCCTGGGGGTACTCTGAATATGGACTTCGAAATCTTGAAAAAGATCTCGACCACTTCATTCCTTGGACTATTAGCTGAGCTTTTGGATCCTTTCTCCGAAAAGTCAAGTTCCCAGCTAACATCCCCCGTGTACCCTACTCGTCCATCTTTGATAGTGGAGGGGAAGCTTTTTCTAAGCATTCGGGTACGTGGTGAGACCTCCATGCCGCAGCATCCGGGGTCCTTTGTGTTGGCTCTATTTCTGCGTTCTAGTCAGCTAAGCCGTCGAGCCCGACCGCTGTACTAGTAACCTTAGGATGCATTGATCTGAATTTTGAAGTAGGGATTTTCCCGGCTTCAACACTTTGATGCGGTGAGCGTGGATCGTAGCGGAGGAGAAGAGTTTCACGAGTAGGCGAGATGGTGAATGGAGGCGAGAATGAGGAGATAGTCGGCAACTCGGCAAGAGGAGGCGACTTTGTGACTATGGCAGTATTTGAAGAGTTCGCGAGGAGGATCGGGAGGAGCATCCTGGTAGGGTTCCCTCCTCGCCCCGATGTCACGGTGACCTCTCCTCGTCACATGACACCGTTAGAGGAAAGAGCGTTGCCTAGGCGACCAGGGAAGGAGCGAGCAAGAGGGGAACAAGAGTGAACAATGCAGTTGCAGTACTGTCCGATGAGCATCCAGGGAATCAGGTTCAGAAACGCGGAGCAGCCGGTGAGGTTTCATGATACTAGGCTGGGTAGCAAGTATGAGGAAGATACTCGCGAGTTCGAAGCCCATCATCGCCAATGAGGGAGGAGCCCCTTCTTGCGATAAAATCCTAGCCGCTCCAGTTCCCGAAGGCTTCAGAGAGCCTGTGCTGAACTACTACTCTGGCAGAGATGATCTAATCAGGCATCTCCAATGGTTCGAGAACGTGGTGTCAATCCGCAACATGACCGGTGCGTTCAAGTGCAGGTTTTTCTCCATCACCTTCAAGGGAAGGCAAGAGACAGGTTCCACAAGGTACCCGAAGGCTCCATCTACTGCTTTAAGGACCTGCGTCGGGACCTGATGGCAAGGTTCGCGACCTCGAAGAAGAGGAAGAAGGAGACAACCACTCTCTTCAATATCGTGCAAAGGCAGCACGAGAGCCTTGGCCGCTACATCGACAGTTTCCATGACGAGGTTTTGGAAGTGGAGGAAGTGGATGGCTTCACCCTGATGCTGGCCCTGAAGTTTGGCCTGAAGCAGGGTCTCTTCAGCCTGGAGATCGGCTCAAAGCCCCCGAGATTTTTGAGGAGATGATCGAAAGGGCGAACTTGCAAGGAGAGGAGAAAAATACCGACTTCTTGGCAAGGTTAGATGGAGAGAACCTGGGAGGCAGGGAAAGAGGAAGGCCAGAGTGATGTCAAGGAGGGAAGAGCTGAGGAGAAGAGAAGAGCCCAGGAGGGTGGAGGAGCAGAGGAGGCAGGAGAGGCCTCGCATACAAGAGGAGAGGAGGCCCGTAGCGGCTCCGGAGAGAAGGGAGGAGGCACGACGATTCAAATATCGCGTGAACCGACCCCAGTGGAGGCCACCAGGAAGACCTCAGTACCAAAACCAGGAGAGGAGCAACGACAACCGGCCGGCAAGGAGGAAGGGAAGAGCTCAGGAGGAGGCGATGGTCATTGCCCAACAGGGTAACAGGCGTCGCAGGAGGATCCAGCCGGTGAGGAATCAGGCGGAGAAGATTCTCATTTACTGCGATCTGCATCGAGTAGAGGGGCGCAGGATCATAGCTTGCCCCGACTTTTGGGAGGCAAGGAGAAGGCTGAAAGCAGGAGCGACAGAGAGGGAGCAGTCGAGGCAAGAGGCCCCTGCAGGGCTGGTAGTGTTCCAAGCTCCAGGGAGGAGCAACGAGGATCGGGTCAACAAAGGTGGTGGCGGGGAGGTGGTCCAAGGCACGGGAGGAGGGCAAGTAGGAGTGATCATCGGAGGTGCCGGGCTTGGAGCTTCCCTCAAGGTAAGTCTCCATCAGATCTACCGCAGGAGCGTCGCCTCAACCTCTCAAGCACCGCCACCATTGGAGATCACTTTTTCTGAGGACATGTTAGGGAATGAGAACCCCTTTCATGATGCCCTCGTCATCCAAGCCGTCATCGAAGACTTTACCGTTGACCAAATCTTGGCGGACAACGGGAGCTCGGTGAAGGTCATCTTCAAGATAACCTTCGTTGGGCTGCAGGTGGAGGCGTCCAAAATCCGGGCTACTGACGGACCCCGCTTTAGCTTCTCTGGAGAGGAGGTGGAAGGAGGAGCAGGCCTTTTGGTGACCCTTGGCGGCACCTCGATCTGATGTAGGTTCATTATCGTAGATGCGCCAAGCTGCTATAGTGCGATCTTCGGAAGACCCCTCATCAAATACTTCAAGGTGATTCCAACATCATACCATCAGTGCCTGAAGTACTGCAGGGGTGGTGTCTAAGTGAGGGTCAGAGGAGATCCTAAAGCTGCCCGGAGTGTTATCTTAGTGTCGTCAGTACCATCAGCTGGATTGAGGATGCAGAGAGGCTGGAGAAGATCCTGGAGAGGGAAGATGGTCTGAGAGCTGCAGAGGAGCTGGAGGAAGTGGAGATGATATCTATGGAAGGAGAGTTTGGACTGCTAAACATTGGAGGATCCCTGACGATGTAGGGGAAGGTAGAGATGGTGGCCTATCTACAAGAAAATGTAGACATCTTTGTCTATAGTGCCGCAGAGATGTCGGGAATCGCCGCAGAGGTTGTCTGTTATCGCCTCAACCTGGATCCGAAGGTTGCCCCCATCCGTAAGAAGCAGAGGAAGAGCGTCGTTGTGCTCGCTAAACCAATCAGGGAGGAGGTGAAGAAGCTGCTGGAGGCGGGTTTTGTTTCGGAGATCCAGAACCCAGGCTGGATCTCTAATGTTGTAATGATTAAGAAAGTCGGAGGAGGTTGGAGACTTTGTATCGATTTTTCAATGTTGAATAAAGCTTGCCCGAAGGATTGCTATCTCTTGCCTCGAATCGACACGCTGATTCATTCAGTCGTCGGTTTTCCTGTGATGAGTTTCTTGATGCTTTTTCAGGGTATCACCAGATCCGGATGTATCCCTCTGACTGCCGCGACATCTCCTTCATCACCAGCGATAGCTGCTACAACTACAAGATAATGTCCTTTGGGCTTAAGAACGCAGGGGAGACCTACCAAAGAATGATGGACAAAGATTTCAAGGAGCAAAAGGGGCGCAATATCGAAGTGTATGTAAATGACCTCCTAGTCAAGAGCAGGAGCATCATGGAGCACACTAAGGATCTGGTGGATGTATAAGATGCGGCTCAACCCGACAAAGTGCGTCTTCGGAGCAGGAAGGGGGAAGTTCATAGGTCACCTCCTCATTCCAAGGGGGTGGAGCCTAATCCCGACAAAGTAAAAGCCATTTTTGAGATGGCATCCCCGAAGAATTGCAAGGAAGTCCAGAGGCTGACCGGAAGACTGGCAGGTCTTAGTCGCTTCCTGTCCAAGGCAGGAGAGAAGTACTCTTCGTTTTTCAAAACTCTTTGAAGCAACCAGAAGTTCGAATGGACCGCAGAGTGTGATGAGGCGTTTGGAAAGCTCAAGCAGCAGCTAACTCAAGCACCTCTACTCCAAAGTCTTCAAGAAGGTGAAGATCTCTTTTACCTAGGAGTGGGAACGGAGGCAGTCAGCTCTGTGCTTGTCAGGGAAGATGGGAAGAAGCAGCTCTCTATCTATTATGTGAGTAGTGTGCTTCGTCAAGCAAAGGCGAGATTCCCCATTCTAGAAAAGCTAGCTTTCGCCTTGGTGGTTTCAGCAAGGAGGTTCCGCCCATATTTTCAAGCTCACTCCATCAAGGTTGTCTCTGATCATCCACTACGAAGTATCTTGGATGGAGTGCAACATTCGGGAAGGTTGGCAAAATGGGCGGTAGAGCTCAGCGAGTTCGATATCTCATTCTCACCAAGAGTGGTGATCAAGGCCCAGGTAGTGGCGGACTTCCTGGCCGACTTCTCGGCCGAAGCAAGAGGAGACGAAAGCTCTTCCAACCCAGTCTCGTTAAAAATGTTTGTGGACGGAGCTACAGGAAAGAACTCAATAGGAGCAAGCGTCGTACTGGCGAGCCCTCAGGGAACTAGGATTGAGCAGGCAGTCGAGATCCACTTCTCTGTCATAAACAACCAGACGGAGTACGAAGTCATGGTAGTAGGCTTACGTCACGCCAAGGAATTAGGGATTCGGGATCTAAAAACCTTCACCGATTCTATGGTGGTCGCTTCGCAAATCAGGGGAGAGTTCGAGGTGTGCGACCAAATCCAGCAGAGATACTAAGCCAAGGTTAAAGGCTTGATGAGAGGCTTCCAATCTTTCTTCGTCGAGCATATGCCCAAAAAGGAGAACTCGAAGGCGGACAATCTCGCCATGTACGGCCCCATGGGCGGAGGAACTGTGACAGAGTTGTTTCGACCGTCCATCGAGGAGGGGGAGATGATGGAGATCGAGAAGAGAGCTTCTTGGAAGGACCCGTTCGTTACGTTCTTAACGACAGACATGCTTCCCGACAACGAAGGAGACTAGAGGAAATTTTTGTACAAGGCAGCCTATTATCTACTGCATGAATGAGAACTATACCGCAAGACCATCTCGGGCCCTCTAGCCAGATGCATGTCGGAAGCAGAAATCCCTCGAGTGCTTGGAGAAATTCATTCAGGAGAGTGTGGTAGCCATTCTGGGACTCGTACTCTAGAGTAGAGGATTCTGAGGCAGGGCTACTTCTGGCTGACCATTCGGAAGGATGCAGAAGCCTTCTCAAAGAAACGTCAGGAGTTTCAACTCTTCGCCCCTCTTCAGTTGCAGCCAGCTCGACAACTTCGTTCAATCACGCCCCTTGGTCTTTTGTCATCTGGGGATGGATTTGATAGGCCCTTTCCCCCAAGCTAGCGATCAGAGAAAGTTTGTTCTTGTCATGATGGACTACTTCTCCAAGTGGATCGAGACAAAAGCTCTTGTCAAAACTACGTCTCAGATCGTGAAGAACTTTATTTGGAGAGAGATCTCCTGCAGGTTCGAGATCACTCTCGCCATCATCACCGACAACAGCCCGCAATTCGCCAATTTAGAGCTGGAAGGTTTCTGCAAGCAGCTAGGGACGGATCTTCGATTTGCCTCTGTCCACCATCCTCGGAGCAACGAACAGGTGGAGGCCGCCAACAAGCTAATCATCAATCTTCTGAAGAAGAAGGTTACCAACCTGAAGGGGAACTGGGCGGAGCAACTCCCTTCGGTCCTTTGGGCTCTGAGAACAATTCCCAACTCGGCTATGAGGGAAACATCTTTCAAGTTGTCTCACGGGCCTAAGGCTCTCATCCTAGAGGAGTTTGAAGTCCAAAGCCCGAGAGTCGTAGCAACAGAAGAAGGCAGTGAAGAATGGCGCCTAGAGAACAAAGATGCTCAGAGCCTTTCTTTGGATTATATCGAAGAGCTTCGAGACCTAGCCTCTGCCTGTCAAGAGGAGGTTAAGAGGTGGATGACAAAGCACTTTGACAAAAACATCCGCCTCAAGCAGTTCCTTGCAGGAAATCTCGTCATGAAGACGGTAGATGCAGCATGAAGGACTGCTGTTATTAGCAAGCTGAACCCTAATTGGGAGGGGCCTTCATCATCCAAGAAGCTCTGGACACTGGGGGCTATTGCTTGCAAAATCAAGGAGAGCTATAGGGAAACACTTGGAGCGGGGACGAACTGAAAAGGTTCTATCCCTAGCAGTAAATTTGCTTCTGCCATTTAATAAAAATCCTCGCCCCTTGAAATATGAGTTGGTTTGAGTTGTCTTCTTTATTCGAATTGTCTCAAGTTAGCTAGAAGCAGAGCGGTCAATCTGTACAATCGATTTGGGAAACTTGCATCCGACCTGATTCTCCTAAAAAGCCCAGGGCGGGCGATGGGACGATTTGTAGGGATTTAAAGCGTCCTTGTAAGACCGAGTTCATGCATTGACGGTCGAGATCAGCTCCCCCCTTGTATGTCGGCCTAGCTACCCCCGATTGTACCTCTCCTCCGACTGGAGAAACTATCAGGAACTGGTATGGATGCCAACCTCCCAAACTCGACGAAAGTTCGACCTCATAGAGTGACACCTCGCGTAAAGGCGTTATCGCTCTTTTGAGAAAACTGTAAGACCCGCTTTTAGAGATTGTTTGTAATGCAAGGCAAGACTCGTCTCTGTTGATACCAAGGCGAGAAAACCCGTCGTACTTTTGAAAACAGCTAGGCAAATAAGCTCCGGGAGGTTCGAGTCCGTGGTAGGATGGAGACCTCGACTGTGTGCATCCAATTTGAACCCCCAACTGTCGTTCTCTATCTATGGATCCCTTCGATTTTTTGCGAGTTGGAGTGGAGTGTTGGCCTCGAGAGTGTGCGTCTTACGAGACTCCCCGAGTGCAACTCCCTGGTCGAAAGGATCTTGATCAGCAAGCAAGGGCGTTTTTTCCGTTTTCCTTTTAGCGAGTACCTTCCCATGGGGAATTGCACCGATCATGCAAAAAACCAAACATATATGATGACATTTTTTTGCGAGCATACAGGTGCGAGGAGCAAGCATACAGTTTCAAGCTGCGAGGTGTGAGTATGTGAAGTACTCGGCGAGTATCGACCTTCGTGCACTCACGTTTCTAGCAAGCATCAATCTCGACGTCGTGCCTAAGAGCCTAGAGAGTATTCATCACCGGATCATGCCTAATGGCCTACGAGAACATCAAAATAAGCGAGTATCCAAAAGACACTAAGAAAAGAGCGGGTTCATTACAAAATATATGGCATCTTTACTTCATTAAATTACAGATATTGCAAAAAAGGGGGTGGTGAGTTCCCCGCCCTTTGCCCCCGCGAATCTCGAGCCATCAAACTTCAGGAAGCATCCTCCCCAGATCCGTCATCCTTGCCGTCTTCCTCGGCATCTGAATCGTCCTCATCATCGCTCGGAGATCTCGAAGGCATTGGAGAGTTAGACGGCTCGGCAAGAACACCAGGGATGATGTCGTTCACAGTCAGATCCTCGGAGCTCGGCATCAACCGATTCTCGGCCTACAACTGGGCGATGATTACATCACCAACCATCTGAGCGATCTCGCGCCTCAGGCAATGGGGATCATCTTGAACAATCCAGATCTTTTTTCCTGATGCCTGAAGTACTAGCCTCCGGCGGTGGATCCCTTGCGGCCTCCCGTGTCTCGAACTCGGCGACGTAGACTTGACAGGCCTCCAGCGTCGTCTGGCTCTCGACAAGCTTCTGCCCCAGCTCCGAAATTCTCTGGGCCGCGACCAACTCGGCCTACTGCAGACAGAAAGATCCCTGGATTAGATCATATCGCCGACCTATGCAGGTAATACATATTGAGTTATTATTTCTTCTAACCAAGATCACCTCGTAGGCCTTGCTTTCGGCGATCTTGGACTCGGACGCCCACAGCTTGTTTTCAAGCTCCTCGATCCTCTCCTAGAACTTTGCTTGCTGGCGGGTGACGGCGTCGATCCGGTCGCATTGGACCTCGAACATGTTATCCACCGCCTTCAAGTTCCTATCCAGTTGATAAGTGAGCTCCAGGGACCGAAACAGCGACCTCGAAGTCTGATTCGCGAGGAATGAGGTGCTCGCCTCCGGCAGCATTGCAGCATCCTCTCGCCCATACAAAGGGAAGACGAGATTGTAGGCCTCGCCGTCGTCATCCCAGTCTTCCGACCAGGGAGGGAGGTTAGTGCTGAGGCAGACCTCGCTAGCCCCCTCCTCCAAGGTGACCAAGGGGCGACCAAACCGGTACCACCCCTTCGCTCCCCCGGCCGTAATTAGGGTGCGAGGTGGGATCCCCATCCTCGTCTTCTGCGGTGATTGTCTTTTTCTTGGAGGCAAACTCCTTTGTGTAAGATCGCTTTCTCAACGGCTTGCCAGGCTCCGACCGCTTAGGAATTGGTGGCAATCCTCGGGATGTGACCACAGGGGAAGTAGCGACTTGAGGCTCTTCAAGAATTGGTGACATCGGCCGAGGTCTCTGAGGCGAAGATTCAGAGGTACTCGCCTGTGACTCTGGCACGGGCGCCGACGAAGATGGTTCCTTCACAGGGGGAAGCGGTTCCCGCGGGACTGTGCGAATATCTGGCATTACGAGATCAAGGTTAGACGGTTCTACTAAGAAGTCGTGAGTATACACATCCAGAGAAAGCCGAAAACATACTAGTGCCCAGCCAGATCTAATGAAGTTCAGCAGCATCCCGTCGGCAGTATGCGACGTCAAACTTCCTGCTGACGAAGGAAGCACGCAGGTTCTGGGCAGGCCCCTCCAAGACTGGTGGGTTGAAGACCTCGTCCATAGGCTGCTTCGGGGCAAACAGAATGTCGCTGATTGGGCCGCCGAGGATAACTAACCGCTCTGTCGAGCGGTGTACCTTGTTCACCATCCCCGCAATGGTACAAGTATGGCTGGAGAAGAAGACAATCCCATCCTTGGTCTCCCCAATATTGAATATCTTCTTGGAGGTCGCCAGCTCGAAGATCTCCTTGATTCTCAGGTAAGAGAGGTACCTCATGATGATCTCCACGTCGTTGGGGTTGATCTGCGCTGTCATCAGACCGAAGTGCTGGAGGATCTCGCAGAACTCCGGCCATAGAGGCAGGCGGAGGCCGGCCTTGAAGTGCCGGATGGGAAACACTACTCGGTCATCGAAGAAAGAATTAATTTGTTCGTTACTACGGGGTATCCTCGCACGGAAACCCTCCACGATAAGCGGGAAGAAGCGGTCTCTGAATTCGTCGAAGTCGGCGGAATTGGTGAAGGGTTTCTTGAAGTTGGCAGCAGTGAAATTCACGGCGTGATTGCGAGCATGAACATCCTTGGCGGAAACCATTCTGAAAGCTTGGCGCGAGAAGCGAGAACCGAGTTCACAGAAGCAGACAGCAAAAGGCGAGTAAAGGCAAGGGTTCTGAAAAAGCAGCACTATCTGACCCCCCTGCCCTCCTATTTATAGAGTTTGGCCAATCATAGGGGCGACAGAGCTCGACATCGAACACTGCGCTAACGTCAGGAGCGACCTGCATACTCACAAAAATATAGGAAAGCATCTACATCGACAACGAACCTAGTGACCTACCTATCAATACTCGCCAATACAGAAGGAAAATCTTCGCCTATGAGTAAATCAAAATCAAGAGATAATTGTCAAATATAAATACTCGGCAGAAGCGAGTTCCTCAAATAAATGTCCATACAAATACAACAAGATTAAAATGGAGATATTATTACAAAATCCAATGATAAAGTCATAGAATAAAGAAAAAGAAGAGAAGATAGCTAAGGAGCATTCAAATTCCCCGGGCGATCAGTCGGTTGAGCATGTCGCTCAGCCCAGGCTCGATCTCGCAGTCGCCACATGTGCTCGTTCGCCTGATTCAACAGCTGCTCGCATTGCAGGACGCTGTCATCCATCTTTGCTAATCGTCCCACCGACCTGATGCTCGTCCGAATTGCGAGGAGTTCGTTGTGAAGCAACTCCTGTCGATGTTCCACCATCACGAGGCGCTGCTCCATGAAGTTGATTGCACCATAGCGAGACTCAGCCAGGTTCATGAGTTCCTCGTCCTCCTCCAGCTTAGCTCCCAGTCGTCGGCGAGGTTCGCAGATCGACAGTTGATCGAATTTTTTCTCCAGGTCGAGGTAGGCGGCGACCGTCTTTTCTTGGTCCTCGCGCAGGGGGAGCCCGATGGTGTCGATCAACGCTCCCCCAGGAGAAGGAGGGTGACCTACATGAAGAGCTCGTTATTTCCGATACAAGCGCCAACCACTGACAATCAGAGAAAGGCGACTATCATTACCAGCACGCGGAGTTGTTGGTCGATATTCGCGCCGAGGTGCAGTACGTCGAGGAGAGCCCTGCACCTGCCGAGGAGACGGACTTCGAGGGTATGGGTCTCGATGACCAGCAGGGAGACCACTCCGTTCACCCTTGGAGCTCCAAAAGTGGCGAGGCGGCGAGGAGGAGGGGACAGGTGTTCTATCCAGGCCTTTCCCCCAAAGGTCCGGATGGAGACAATCAACAGGAGGAGGCGGCCCGAGAGGCCGTCCTCTCCCATTCCCGCCAGGACGAGATGACAAGGAAGGCGCCACATTCCCAGCAGCCCCGCGTGAAGGAAGAGTGCCCGAGCAAGGAGGAGTCGGCATGCGGAGTTCCTCGGCAAGATTACCAGCAGACCGATCATGAGTCAGCCGACCGGAACCAACGTGAAGGCGCATAGTGTGAGGGAGAGAGGAGCTGGGCAGAAAGTCTTGAGGCATCGGTCCACTGCTTGGTCGAGCGGCTTCCACTCGCGGCGTGCCAACTACAGTATCAATGAAACTCGTCAGAAGAGATGACCAGGAAACAAATCGTGAGATCAATCGTCTTCAAGTAGTTACCGTACCAATTTGAGTAGTCGCCACTCCGGAAGGGCAACCAACCTCAGAAGACGCAGGAGAGGCGGGCACCGCAGAAACAGAGGCGAAGACCTTAGCCGCAGGGGCGGCATCAGCGACATCAAGCGGGGTGACCAACACCTCGTTGGGTTGAGTCACCTCGTTTTACATCGGAGGTGTATCTACAGGAGTAATCGTCTGGCTGTCAGGGTGAGCAGAGTCACCCTACGAAGGATCGATGTCCTCACCCAGTCCCATCTTGTTCGACAGATCCCTAGTCAGATCCGGAGCAGGGATAGAGCCTACGGGGTCGGCGAGCTCGACGTTTGGAGCAGCGGGTTTTCTTGAAAGGCGGCATCCAGCTCCTGTTCGACGGAATGATTCTTCTTTGACTTCTTCTTTTTCTTCCTTCGGCGGTCACCTTCCTCATCGTGACCTTCCCATTCGCGTTTGTTCGAATACTGTTGGGGCCGAGTACCTAGAAAGGCCCCCAGGGCTTCAAGCCTCTTAGCGAATTCTTCAGTGGAGTAGACCATCTCGCAACAGTCAATAAGCGACGGCCGAGAATCGTCCCCTCCTCTATTTATAAAGGACGGATGAGGGTGTTCGCCGAGCATCGTAGCGTTGAGAGCTCGCCAAAACCTTGTTGAATGCGGGGTTGGATGTTTCTTTACGAGCTCCTAGGTCATTCGAAAAGAGCGGGGATTTTTTACAACCCCTATTCGTCAAGGGTCAACGGTCAACGATCAGCAGCCAAACAAGTTAACATCCAACGAGCAGCAACAGTACATAAAGACCCGATTGGTATTCAATGGTCAGCAGAAGAGGCGAGGGGACCCTTTAGACACAAACGAGGATCATACTCGCCAGGTCGCGTGACCGCCCAGCAGCATGGGCGAGCTTCAAAAACCTTTTCAATATAGGCGAGCTCCGAGCAGTACTAGTGGCGACCAACAGCAATGCTCGCCTAGCAGGCGACTTCCGACCATCGTCGCAGATGATCGTCAACCAGTACTCGTCAGTAACCAAGTTAGGTTTCCAAAAGGCAGCAGCCGATGATCGCAGGATTGGGTCTTCTCGCTTAGAGACCCCCCCCCCCCCCCCCCCCTTTGGATTTGCCTATAAATAGAACCGAAGGGTACAAGAATAAGGAGTTCGAAATCTTGAAAAAGATCACGACCACTTCATTCTCTGGACTATTAGTTGAGCCTTTGGATCCTTTCTCTGAAAAGTCAAGTTCCCAGTTAGCGTCCCCCTTGTATTCTGTTCGGTCATCTTTGGTTGTGGAGGAGAAGCTTTTTCTCAGCATCCGGGTACGTGACGGAACTAGTAACCTTAGACTGCATTGATCCGAATTTTGGAGTAGGGATTTTTCTGGCTTCAACAGAGAGCATAACTAATCAAAATATACAAAACATTCAATTCAAAATCAATTGGAACTGCTAGGTGAAAAGACCCAAGAATATGCAAATATACTAGTCAACATGAGATTCCTAACATGGGACAAAATATCTAAAAGACCCCTCATGTGTAGGAACACAAGGAACAAAAAGCCAAGGACAAGGGGGACAAGAGATAAGTGTGGGCAAGGATGCTCAGATATCATAATAGAAACCAACCATCCAACCTAAGATCAATTGATACTAGAAGGAGAGACCAAAGAACATATGAAATATACAAGGCAGTATAAAATTTAACAAAATGTGCGACTAAATATGAAGCACTTGTAGACATTTGAATGCCTAGAACTGAACACCTCAAAGTGAAGAAAAAAGATAGCGATGAAACGGCATCAGATAGAAGAAACCAAAAAGATTAACTGGACAATTCAAAAATTCAGACAAGACTGGTGTTTCTCTCAAAAGATTATGAATATTTGTTCTACCACAACAAAGATGGAAAACTAAATCATTAAAAAAATGTTAAGATACTGCAGCAGAAAGATGGAATTTAAGGTGCAGATAATGGATTTTGCAGCAGATGCTAACCCAATCAACCAAGCTTTCATTAAAAGATTCAGTTGTGTTGATTGGTTGCTTTCCAGTTATTAGCTCCAACAGCATGACCCCATAAGAGAATACATCAGATTTAGCTGTAAGTTTTCCAGAAGATGCATACTCTGGCGCCAAATACCTGCAGTCAGCATTTAAATAACATAAATATTATGCATTCTCCAAGTTTTGAAGTAGAAAGGTTCTGAATCAAAAGATAAGTATACCATCCTAAATAAACTAACAATCAAAAACTTTTTTCGATCTAGCATAATTGATTCAGGAGGAAAACTGAAATAAATTTGTTGGCAGAATGCAAAAAGAATCAAACAGACACTATCCATTTTCTTTCGCAATATTAGTGATGTATGGTAGACTACAGGGTGCACAAAAACCTAGGAGTCTAGGTGGGAATGTGAGTGTGACACGCTAATCCGAATCTAAATGCAACACAACCGTCGGCGACGACTAATTTTGAATAATGAAAATGTTAACACCACGCATTTAATTAAAGGACAAAAACAAGCATTCAATTTTAGCAATTTAATAATGGTCTTCCTCCGCTCGGAGGGTCAAGGCCAAGTGTGCGGCGAATAAATCCTTCCTGCAAATTATTAGTGTACTAAAACAAATTTTCACAAGCGCTAATCCAAGCAAAGCACAAAAAAACAATCCAATAATAATGAAGATTCAAATAGTCTAATACAACAAGGGCTCACCAAAGTAACAGGCTGACCGAGGCACTGGAGATTATGGATCCGGATGCGTAGATCGACATTCGAAGATGGAACAGGCGGTGTAGAAATGATGGCGGTGGCTGTCCTTGGCGGTGGATGGCGAGATCGGGTCGGAAATAAATAGATTCGGCCACGTGGGAGTAGATCCGGGCAAGGGAAGAGTGGATCCGATGTTTAGGAGCAAATCCGGGCTAAAACGGACATATGAGTGGTGGGGATGACGGATCGGGGGCTGAAATTCTCAAATCTATATTGATCTTGAGAATAAGGGAGGTGTAGGGAAGTGGATCCACGTGAGGGGTGAGTTAGGAGTGGTCGGCCTGGGCTAAGGGTGACCGGGCGGTGGTCGGCTGGAGGAGGGCTGGCATGCGGGTTTGCTAGAAGGTGGAGGAAGGGTTGGAGGAGGGTTTGTTGGGAGAAGGAAGCGGCGGAAATGAGGAGGGTGGCGGTAGACTGGCGGCTGCAGGTTCACAGCAAACCGGCGATTAGGGTTGCAGGTTTTGGGGGTTGCAATTGGTAGATGTGAGGAATCGGGGGAGAAAAATGATGGCAAGGGTTAGGGGAAGGATAGGGGAGGAGAAAACCAACCTAGGAATCGTCACCTAGGGCTCCACGGCGTCGGCATCGAGGGGTGATCGCTAGAATCCAGGACAAAGAGTCTCCTAATTCTGCAATGTCTTGGTTCAACCCCTAAGACCACTATTTATAATAAAACAAGACATTAGGGCATCCCTATCAACGGCTATGATTGGCCGGTGGGAGTGACCACTAAAATACATGAATAATAAACTAATAAAAATAAATTAATATATGATTTTGACTCGCGACGATATTCCGGACGCAACCGCGGAGTCGGATCGGCGATCTGATCAAACCTTCCTACGCGAATAAACAAATGTGGGTCCCGCCTTGCGGCGAACCCCTCCTGGTGCACGATCTGATGTGTTGGGTCCATTTCCCTCAATGTCCTAGATTTGAGTGATGTCAATCTTGTCAATGATATACATAAAAGTGTATTTGATGTGTGCCTGAGTTCATGCATGCAGAAATGTCCTAAAAACATTGATGGGACAGATAGCCTAAGTGGATAAGTCAGGTAAACACTTACTTAAGGTGTGGAAGACAGAAAATTGTCTAAATCCACAGGCGTTGAGTGAAGGTCACTCACTCAACGTCATATGATTTATAGCGTTGAGTGGAGCCTATACAATCAAAGTCAAAGCAGTGGCAAACTGAGAAAGTGGCTAAGTCCACAGGCGTTGAGTGAAGTCACCTCACTCAACGTCATATAGCAAAAGGCTGTGAGTAAGACTAATGCAGTAAGAGCCTAAGGAAAAATGGGCAGAAATGTGGCTAAGTACACAGGTGTTGAGTGAGGATCATTCACTCAACGTCATTGCTCCATAATCGTTGAGTATAGCTCAGTCAGTCAACGCCACAGGAAAACTGTGAATATTTACCAAGTCAACAAGCGTTGAGTGGGGGAAGCTCACTCAACGCCATGTGATAATGTGTTGACTAATTCTCAAAGTCAGTGTTGTCTTTAGACACAAAATTTTGGTCAAGTCCAAATGCGTTGGGTGTAGCTCATTCACTCAACGCAAGATAACAGAAGAAAATTTGTTAAGTAGTTTGGCGTTGAGTGGAGCTTACACACTCAACATCAAGGAGCAGAAAATCTGGCTAAGGCAGAAAACGTTGAGTGAGGCATGCTCACTCAACGCTCTCAAAGTCATAACTCAGAAAATCTGGCTAAAGCAAAAAAACGTTGAGTGAGGCGTGCTCACTCAACGCTCTCAACGCTTAAGATGCAGAAGAAACAGAAAAATTGTTAAGGCAGAAAGCATTGAGTGAGGCATGCTCACTCAACGCTCTCAACGCCTAAATTATAGAAAGCATGGCTAAGACACACGGCGTTGAGTGAGGTATACTCACTCAACGCTCTCGACGTCATGCATGCTAAAAGAGCTGCTAAATTTACCTCTCTGTGATAGATATAAATCTAATTCACCTTTCAGTAGGATCCAACTGGATCCGAGTTGTAGGGTTCTCTGATCCTGAGGTAGTGCAATATTTCCTGAGTTGTAGAAGAGTGAAGCTCTCTGAGTTGTAGGATCCAACTGGATCTGAGCTGTATGACTTGGATTCAAGTCTGAGGTAGGTGGTCAATTGATCACTGAGCTATAGGAGAGGAATACTCTCTGAGTGTAGGACATTTGGGTCTGAGGTAGGATCCCTAGGTCTTGGAGGAGACTGAGAGATCCTGAGGGATCTGAAGTGTAAGCTCTTTGGAGCAGTATTTTGGAGAAGTGTCTTGACTAACAGGAAGTTGGTAAGGTGGGAGGAGAGTGGATGTACACAAATTTGTGGAACGACTATAAATCTGTGTGTACTTTTTTGTGTTGTCTTCTTTGTGCAGGTTCTTAAAAGCATACTACTATCAACACACTTAGTGCAAAAGATAAAATTAAAATGAGTAAAATAACAGTGAGACAACTTATTCACCCCCCCCCCAAGGTTGTAAGTTACCTTGAAAATAAAGACTTTCATGATGGATCCACATCAATTAGTACAACACAAATATTAATACGCGCTAGTTACGCCATATCAAGAACTAGAACAAAGAACTTGCATTGCATGAGATTAAAAGATACAAATTCGGGACACACACTCAGGCAAGCACCGAGAAGCTGGGTCCTCCAAAGTACTTATATCTCCAAGGAAAGCCAAATAACCAAGACTCCAAAGATGATCTGAGTCCTAACCTAAGGACTCCTTATATAGATGGAGCCCCCACTACACTACTTGACGAGATACATAAAAGACAATTACATAATTAATTGTGAAATATAAGATAATCCATAAAGGTCGCTGCATCTCCGGGAGAGCTTTTGTGCAGTGAGCGCGGTCGTTCGAGAACGCGTGTACACGGTGCATACTTATCAGATATGAATATGACATCCCGATCCTGTCCATGCGTCTGTTTATCCACCAATATAGCCTTAGTGAAATTTTTGTAATAAGGTGGTACACCCATTTATGTAATAAGATCTTAGTTTTATCTTTAGAATATTTTGGATTTGTGTTTACCTGGAATACAAAGACCGCAGACTCAACCTACAAAGCCTTTTTCTTAGCTCGGGCAGACACTCCTGCTGAAACAGCATGACCTCGGATTCTGGATATAGCTCACATGGCCTTGCCTTCTAGATATAGCTCAAAGAGTGTATGTGAGCAAAGCAAACACAACCAAAACTTGAGATGGCAAGCGGTTGATAACGTAGACAACCATGAGAATAACATCACCCCAATAGAACATAGGGAGATTCATAGAGAATAGTAAACACTGAGCAACTCCAAGAGGACAGTTTTTTCGCTCAACGACCTCATTCTGAGAAGAGGAGTGAACAAATGATGTTTGGTGGAGAATGGCATGATCGGTAAGGGAGTGTTCAAAGTGAGAGTTGATATATTCTCGACCATTATCACTATGTAAAAATTTGATAGTAGCAGAGAATTGAGTGAAAACTATTCTGTGAAATTTTTGAAAAAATATAAAAACTTCACTCTTAATTTTCATCAAATAAGCCCAAGTTGTCCGAGGAAAAAATTTAATAAAGGTAAAAAACCGATGACATCCAGAATTTGAGGAAACGGGGTAGAGACCCCGAACTTCAGTATGAATGGTATGAAATGGAGTAGTACTAAATAAAGAAAGAAGATTAACAAGAATACGATGATGTTTGGCAACAACACATACATCAATAACAAAGTTTTTAAAATGCAAAATAAAAACCGGAAATAAATGTTGCATGGTTGCAACAGAGGGATGGCCAAAGCGACGGTGTCAGGTGAGCAGGTTGGATGTTTGTGAAGTGTGGAGAGCTTGCGGAGATGGAGACCAACGAGATGAGTCAGACATGTTCAAGCCATCATGAATGCTTACAAAAGGAGGAACGAATGGGAACGAGAGGTTTACAGCACATCCAGTCTTATGAGTCAAACATGTACAAGCCAGCAAGGAACAGCGACGGTGGATCGACGGGCGGCTAGAAAGGAACGAACGGGAATGAGAGGTTTAGAGAACACGGGCTGTGATACCATGTCAGCGGGAACTGTTCTGTAATCATTCACACGAAAAAAAATCCTCTTATATAAGAGGAGAATACAAGGTATATTTAATTAATTATAACAAATATCATGCACAACTAAAGGTTTGCGTTGTGCTAAACCTGGGATCACCGCCCGTGACATCCCTTCTATCATGACAATCCTGAAGTAATCTTCTTCTCACAGTGCTTAACTCGCCCACACTCGCCCACCTCTCTTGGTGTGTGGAGCTGAGGTGTTTTTGGCCTCAATAGTTGATCTCTCATTTCGAGAGGAAATTCAAGAGGGAATGTAACAACTCATTTTATTTAATGATGATAATAATAATAATAACAATAATAATAAATAGAAACCCTATTTTTCCCTCCCCTTAACCCGTGAGTCCCGATCTCTTTCCCTTCTCCCGGTCCAAATCTCTCCCGCACAGCCGCAGCCCCGTCCCCGCGAAGACTCGCGACTCGCCGCTCCCGATCCTGCCTCCGGGCGTCCCGATCCCCCTTCCGGTGGCCGGAAACCTCCTCCTCTAGGGCTGGCACCTCTTCCCCTTGCTTCCACGTCGTCTCTGACTCTCCTGTTGGCCGACAAATCCCGCAGCAGCCCTCCCCTCTTGGTCGGCTGCATCCAAGGGGCCCGACAACTTTTTCCCTTCCTCTTCTCCTCCTCCGGTCAGTGAGGGCTAAGACAGTGTTCTTCTCCGGCAACCCTCGCTCCTCCTCGTTCCGGCCGGTGGATTTCGTGAGGGACTCCTAGGGTTTCGCTCGAAACGCCTCTTCGTGGATTGTTGAGCCCAGATCGGATTTCCTTGGGTAAGGAACTCCGCCAAATTCTTGTTTTCAGTTTGCCCTAATTTTGTTACGATAATTTTCGCTCTCCGATTTGGGGTTTCCGACGATCCAGCTTATGTCCATCATATAACCCGCTAATCCTGAATTTGTTTGTGTTTTTCGGTGTATCTCCTCGGATCTAGGTGGTGGAATCGCTCCAAGCTCCTTCCGAATTAGGGCTTTTCGCATACAAACGCCACCAAAGCTCCCTGATCCCTCGCGGTAGCCTCTTCTCCCCTCACTATCGAGGGAGGTAAATTTATAACTCCTTTCATGATGTGTAAGTGCGATTATCAAACTCTTGTGCAAGCGTAGAAATATTTTTAATTCAAATTTGATATATATTGTTGATCTTGAATAGGTTTAGCTAGAGTTTTTAACCTCGCTTGCGCCATTTAGCTATCGCTAGTGCTTTCGACGTCACCTTAAGGCAAGTGGAGAACCCCCTCTCACTTGCAAACTTGGAATTTAACCTTGTTATCTGCCCCCTATGTTATTTACTAACGTTTTTTTTTTGTTTGGTAAAATCTCTGAACTCTCGTAATATGGTCATAAATTAATATGATAAACAATCAGCTAAGTTTGAAACTCGAAGACAAATCCGTAGTTGTAAGAAAATCTTTGAACTGTAGCACCTAACCGGGCATCTGTCTGCCGTCATGGTCACGGCAAGCAGGATTATTTACTTTTCCGACAAGCCTTGCACGCAGGTATGATAGTGAACCATGTACGTCCGCTATAGCACCTACACCCTTCATCGATCACGACTTACAACATATTACATGAATAATTTTAGGCTTTATCCTGGGATAGGCTATCACTTCAGAAATGTTTGTTGGACATAGATGTTGGCATGTTTACTAGTTCTGTTCAAGTTATATCAATGTTCGATCATGTTTGTCTGTTTTGCTCACAAATTAATTAATTTATTTGTTCATGGTTTAATTCATATGTTCTAAGGCATTTTCTCTTTGTTTTGGATTTATCTTAGGGTTCGTGACTGCGCCGCCTGCTCCTTGAGTTACTTCTCGTTCAGCTACAGCTTTGCTTGGAAGTTTTTCTTTTGTAGTTGCTTACATCAGGTTCTATGTATTTGCTTCATTTACTGTCAGTGTGTTTTATCATGTACTAATTACTGTAAGTCATTTTCTTTTGTACTGTGGACAACTCCTTGAATGTTTCTGATGTACTAGCTCATTTTATTTATGACATATTCATTACTGTTGCTTATTGCATTCACTTCTATTTCAGTATTGTGTGTAGCATTAAACTTTTCAAAGAAATGTGTGTGCATTAAATTCTCATTGTTTTAAAATCTTAAGCGTTTCCGCATATTTATAAACCATAAAATTGCTCTACAAAGTAATTATTTCTAAAGCTATTCTTTTTTTGTAATCTCTGCAACCGCCTTAGCTGGCATGATTTTCTTTCCGCCCATGCAGGTGGCATCACGGCCTGCCCGAAGCTCACTCTGACTTTCGTCGTGATGGGTCGTGACAGTTGGTATCAGAGGGAGGTTTGCCCCTAAGAATGAAGTATTTTGAAATTATTAAATATATCAAACTTTATTATGTAAATAAGAGTACATGCATCATTACTTCACTCACTTTGTCATTATATATTGTTCGCGGCTGAAACACGCACACACTCACTCATTAGCATGAGTAGTATGCACACGAATGTTAAGGGGTTATGGGCAAACTTAACATTTTTGTGCATATGAATTCTCACAAGGATATATACCGCTTGTGAATATTAAATTGTATGGGTGGTTTAATATTCTCAAGTGCGTTGGCATTAGAATCATAGTATGTATGACATGTTAAGTGATATGGGTGTTTAACATGCCATGTATATTCATTCATGCACATTCTTAGGAATGCATTTGACATATTGCATTGCATACATAACATAATTCATTGCACAAGCGTTAAATCAAGAACAACATATGATGATTGTGCACGCATGAATTTACAAATTGTTTGGCATTGCATGTGATTCATTGTCATTTTAACATGAGCATTACCTAGAGTTGTCCAATGAAAATGTTGTAACTAATATATGATATATGTATTTGACAGTATTAAAATGCTAGAGCCTTTTGTTTCTTAATCTTCTATGATTAGATTGGTTGTATCTCTTACTCGTTTCCTTTGTGTTTCTCCTTAGATGGCCCTAAGCGATCGCAGCGTAAGAAGGTTACCCCTCCTGCTGGAGCAACTTCTGGAGACGCCACTGCCCAGGTGTTGAGGCAGATTCTCGAGCATCTCACTCGCTTGGAAGAAGATCGACAAACTTCTGATACAGCTCTTGATTCCGGCAACGTTGGGACAGCTGGAGCTGCTACAACCACCGCTCTTGGAGCCACCCCTCCTGCACCTGGTTCGGGAACTGGCTCGCTTGCTGACGCCCAGGTGGTCCCGCTCGTGTCAAATCCGGCTACCCCTCCTGTGGCGATGGCAGATACGCTGGCGTTCAAGAGGCTAAACCCGTCGTCCTTCAATGGCAGTCGCGATTTCTTCGTCATTTTAGAGTGGCTCTCCCAGATGGAGAAGCACTTCGAGTATGTCGGTATTCCTGATGCACAAATGGTTCTTCTTGCGGCCTACCAGCTGACCGAGGACCATTCTTGTCTCGGCGTCAAGGCGAACCAAGGCGAGCGCTGGGCGCCTTGACGCTTAGGCGTCATAGCGGACGCCTAAGCGACACTAAGGCGAGCAAGTCACAAGGCGCCATTTTTTTAAAAAAAAAAAAGCAGTCTATCGACTGCGGTTATTATACTAACCGCAGTCTATACTATCCACTGCGGTTATTAACATAACCGCAGTGTATAGTATACATGTTATATACTGCGGTTGTATAATAACCGCAGTGTATAGTATACATGTTATAGACTGCGGTCTTCTAATAACCGCAGTTTATAGTACACATAATATAGACTGCGGTGTTATACTAACCGCAGTTTATAGTATACATGTTCTCGACTGCGGTTGTTTAATAACCGCAGTATATGTTATATATACTGCGGTTAATAGAATAACCGCAGTATATATCTATTGACTATCGACTGCGGTTATTCGAATAACCGCAGTCGATAGTCATATATAGACTGCGGTTACAAAAATAACCGCAGTCTATAGTATGTCTGCCATACTTTAGACTGCGGTTAGTATAATAACCGCAGTCTACAGCTCCTTTTTTTTTAAAAATAAATTGTTTACCAATTACAAACACAGCTGGAGATTTTTTTGTTCTTCATAGCAGACTAGCAGTTAGCAGTAAGCAACTAAGCATAGCAGTTAGCACTTAGCAACTAAGTATAGCTTCTGAATCTTCTGATATCATGAATTCATGATATCTTCATATCTCAATTCTCAAATCTCAACACCTGATATGATCATATGACAAGAAGTAGGCAAGTAGCAACTAGCAACTAGCAAGCACAAATGTTCCAAGTTCCAACTACCAATATCATGTATTCTGTATTCATGAATCATGAATTCATGATATCTCAAATCCTCAATTCTCAAACATCAATACATTCATACCTATGACCTATCTCAATTCTCAAATACCATGAAGCAGTAAGCATGTAACAGTAAGAAAAAACAATGGCAATCATCTATCAATGGTCAAGACTCAAGACAAACTTCAGAGAAAGCAATAACAAAAAAGGGAACACAAAAATAGCATATTAGCATGAATAATATTTGTAACAATAACTTTAAATAATCATACAAGGTCAACTAGAATCATCATCTAGTAAGTCGTCATTGACATTACAGGTGTTTGGTTGGATGGAGGTACTCGTCATTTGCCCATAATTATCATAAATATCTTCATCATCACTGGCAACTACAAAATGATCTAAATCTTCATCCCCTTGAGCTATTAGTTCATTTATTTGAAGATTAGTTCCAACTCCACTTCGTAAATTTCGAGCCCCAGTTCCAAGAGCTCTCTCTACAGCATCCCATGTGAGATTATCATCATCAAAAACTAGAGCTTCCTCTGGTTTGTTCACCATCCACTCACTACTCCAGTCGAGCTCATCAAGCACCAAAGGATTGTAATTTCTTCCATTTTCACGTCTTTCTTGGAATCGTGCTTGTAGACGCCGATTATATTGGATGTATACAAGATCACTAAGCTTTTGATGTTCCAATCTATTTCTTTTTTTTTGTGTGAATCTGAATCAAGATAATTTCAAACTTATTGGTAAATTAGTAAATATAAAATATTAAAATTTTTATTGAATATTTGTATACTTACAAACTCAAAAGTACTCCAATTGCGCTCACAACTAGAAGAAGAACAACATAAGCCAATTATGCGTAATGCTACCTTTGTAAGGTCAACATTTGGTCCTCCATGTGCACCCCACCAATCCACTATTCATTTAAGACAAATATAAATTGTTTGACATATAAATAATTTAAGAAAAAATAAAAATGTAAACAATACTTACTTGGATTTAAGGTGGTTCGTTGCCTAATAGTCATAGGCTTTCCAAAACTATTTTGAGATGCTTTGTAGTTAGTACCTTGCTCGGCAATCTTGTCTTGCAATTCTTGATCGGGCACTAGTCTTGCAATAACATCATTGAAAGCATCTTGAAATTTCCAGGCATCATCATTATTTTGTTCCTCATATTCAAAATATTTGCCTGGATTTAGAAACAAAGCCGCCCTATACAACTTTTGCTCCATTTGATTTGTCCATCTATTTTCAACAATCTCAATAATCGTTTTAAATAATCTTTCTTTGTTATCAAAATGTTGTTTGATCTTTTGTTTGGCTTCTTCCATTGCAGCATATACTTCAGGCATAGCCGGCCTTTCATCTCCATCTACTAATCGCAAAACTGCAATCAGTGGTTTTCCTCCTTTTAGGCAATCTCTTACTCCATTCCAAAAATTGGTTGAAAGTATTATTTCCACAATCTGTTTTCCGGCTTCAGTTTTTGCCAAATTAGCGGCATTCCACGAGGGCGACACAAAGAATAATTTCAGCTTCTCCTCATGCTTAAGCACACTTTGTAGAGTAAGGAATGATGTTGCAAATCTAGTTACTGAATGCCTCACTAGATCACCGCCTATAGTAGTCATTATTGCATCAAGTAAACGAGTGTGTCTGTAGATGAAATTTGTAATCATTCTTGCCTTTCTTATCACTGTTTTGTTCTGTTGTACTTGCTTATATCCTCTAGCATTAGATCAATGCAATGAGCTGCACAAGGAGTCCAGAATAATGTAGGTCTTTTTTCCATTAAAATTTTACCAACTGCCTTGTAATTAGAAGCATTGTCAGTCACCACCTGCAGAGTGCAGACATTTGTAATTATTGAAAGCTGTAGAGTGTAGACTATTAAACTTGAAATATGAAAATTACTAAATTAATGAAACCAAAAAATTACCTGAACAACACACTCTGCTCTTATCTCTCTAATCTTACTATCAAGCAAATCTGATAACATTGTGGCATCTTGAATATGACTGGATGCATCTACGGAACCCATAAAATAGGATCCTTCTGGACAGTTGACTAGGAAATTGATCAAATGTCTCCCTCTCCTGTCTGTCCAACCATCTGACATAAGTGTGCAACCATATCTCCTCCAGTACGCTTGATAGTTTGTCTTCATCTCCATGACTTTATCTTTTGTATTTTTTAACAATGGGACTCTCAAATCATGATAACTAGTGCCTTTATAACCAGGCTCATACTGTCCAACTGCTTCAAGCATGACTTCAAAACTTCGTGCCTTTGCGGCATTGAATGGAATTCCACATTCATAGAACCAATCAGCAACATAACTATCAACTCTCTTTTTCTCTTCAGGTGTTCTAAAACATCTCTCGATAGTAGTTTGTGCAGGACCTTTTGCACGTCTATCATCTACTACATCTTCAGGAGCACGCCTCACATGAGCATCCATAGGCCCCCTTTTTTGTGGCAAGTGGATTACTTTCCTTTTTTTGGCACTTGTCCCAGAACTTGGGACAAATGACGTTTTAGCTGTAGATAATGTCGGGGATACATTTTGTGACCCTGTTGGCTCTCTTTCTTGGTCACTCTCATTGTCATCATCAACAGTCAGATGCACATTGTCCTTTTTTTAGCATTTAAAGCTGAATACATCTCAGCTGCTATTTCAGAAGTAGTCATCAAACACTTGGATACATCTTCATACCCGCCACATAAGTGTTGCTTCAACCTTTTGATACCACCCTTTATTAATCTACCACACAAATTACATTTAACTGTATTCTTATCTTCTAGGTTGGGCCAATGACCATACGTCCAACCAGGATCATTTGACTTTGCTTTTCGTTTAGGATCCGTTTTTGGATCAAGGTCATTGCTACCAATGGATGGAGCAAGAGTGTTGGTGTTTTGGTCTTCCATCTTTCACAAACAGGACCTATAGATTGCAGAGTTAGGTCGGGACAATGAAATAAATAACGGCTAAAGAAATCATCAGTCATCAGTCATCACAATGAACAATTTAAAGAACTCTAAAAGACATGCTCATTTAGAAGAGTCAACAAGACCATAAGATCATCAGTTCATCACTATAGACAAGACACTCCATGATAAATCTAGCAATACAAAAATACATTTGTCATGTGTCAATCAAATCATGATTCATGAAACACAATAAGTGATTATATAATGACAAATCATATTTCTAATATTATCTATTTTCTCCTGCGAAAATTGTGTCACTCCATGATAGATCTGCAATAAAACAAAAATGGTTAAAATCAATTCAACATAATTATTACCAATCTACATGCACTAGACAGTAACGTCACATACCTTTATCAATGATGACATTGGCCTAGTTTTAAGAGCATCAACTATATCAATCATGTAGCACATGATATAATACCCACATTGAATATTATCTGGTTGTTTTGGGCACTACACAGTAACATAAATAAACAATTGGTAAGTATTTTAATTACAAAGGTTTAAATTACAATACATACTCATATAAGCTATACATCTAAAACTTACCGGAATCAACTTTGAAAGTTTTATTTTTTAAAAACTGGTACGCTGCTCTTTTGCTAAATCTTTTAATGCTCTTCATAAAATAAAAAAAGAATCAGTTTATAGCAAAATGTAAACAACTAGGAAAGTAAGTAAATAACACATTAATAAACTTACTTTGTAATGACATTCTTAATATCATCACGAATGTCATTATTTAAGGGATCAAGCCAATAAACTGTATAATTATTATAATCAATAATAGCCAACATCCAATATTCCCTGTGAAACAAATGAAATAATTAATAACTTAATTAGAATAAAAAATAGTAATAATCATTGATATTTGATACAAAGATTTTTCATACTTACAATCTATTATAGGGCACAAATAATAAAGAATCTGATTGGAGTTGACTAAGCGTCCTAAGCCTGATTTTTAGATCTTCAACTCGTGTTTTTAAATGTTCTTTGGCATAGTCATCATTAATAGCAAAAATGGAATGTGGATTATGAAAATATACACCAGTATTGTATGTAAATTCCTTTAATTGTGAGTCTATGTACCTGCAAAAACATGTAAATTCAAAATCAATTTATATATTAATAAAAATTCTTAATTTTATAATATTTGATACTCAGTAGTCAGATGCACAATACTCACCCAATACATGCTAATATGATGTTAGCTCCAATCATTTTCATATTTAGAAAATCATACAACTCTGAATTTTCAAAGTACGTACATGTTGATTCAACACTCCCAAATATTGTTGAATCTAACATTAGAGATATTATTTTATCTTCATTCTCCATCTTACTTATAAAACTGGGCAAGATATCAATGAATTCATTTGTAGTCTCAGTCTCACTAGCCTGTGGAAATAAAAGAATTAATATTGTGGAATGTGGACATCAATATTGAATTCAAAAAGTCAAAAAAAATATAATAAATTATAATACCGTGCAAGATAATTGTTCATGTCTACTCTGACTACTCTCAGGTTCATGTGACCTGGATTCGTACTCCGGCTGAGACTGAGAAACCAAAAAGTAACAAAAAATAATTACTTACCTGCGCAACAAAAAGAGAAGACAACATTTCATAAAAGTATAAATATTTAAACATAATAATACTCGTGCAATTGGAAGTGCAGCACTTGTTCCAGTTCTAGCACTAAACATGCGCATAAGCTCTTCAATTTGATTCCTCATAGTGCTAATCTCGGCTTGTTGCGCTTCTTCTTTTTGGCTCCATAATTTCTGTTGCGCTTGTTCTTTTTGGATCCATAATTCTTGTTGCTCTTGTTCTTTTTGGATCCATAATTCTTGTTGCTGGCTCAATCTTTCTTGTACTATAGCTTCAACATCTTCAATACGAGCTATTGGTGTGGGTGTCCTATCACTCCGCCTATCATTCTTGAAAAATCTTGTAATGGTGGAAAACTTTCCACCAGCTCTAACTCTGCCCGGATGTTCTTGGCCTAAAACAGATGCAAGGATGTCATTTCTTCCCTGTGACACTGTTTCAGCACTCCGGGACTCTTGGCTCGACAACTCGTCCTAAACAAAAGTAATAAATATTGGAAGTTGGAACAGAATTGCAGATAAGAAAATATACTTCTCAAGAAATATTACTATCGATAATTTACAAATGATGAAATGATTCATTTACACTTACCATTTTAGATGTCAATTCAGCTACATCTTTACTAATGTATTCACCCGTCTTTCTTTTATGACCGGTTTTCCATAACTCCGCACGTGAAATTGGTGCAGCTTCACCTTGTTCAACCTTGACAATAAAATGAAAATAAATTATCATACAAATAATTGAGAAACCAAATTTTAAAATACAAAAAACGAGAGAGAAGTAGAGAGATAATACCATTCTTTTTTCTAATCCAGAATAACACATTCTGGAAGTAGTATGAAAGGTCTTTTGTGTTTTTGCTCTCTCGGTATTAACCTTACTTTTCTCCTACAAAAATAAATGTGTTAATACTTAATTTGGTTATAAGTTATAAAGTTAAAAAATGATATAAACATTGAATTTAATAAGAAGTTAAGAACACAACCATATATTCTGTAGTAGTGCGATGGTCGACAAAAACTCTGCAGTCTTCGGCAGTAATAAAACTATATTTGACAGGAACATTGTATCGATGCTCCAAATCAACATTTTTTACATAATTGACAAAAAGTTTGGATTTCCAAGTCCTCCAACTTTCACTCATGCTTTTCATTAATGCCTTGTAATGACCATCAATATTATCAAAAAATATCTGAAAATAATAGAAAATATCACTTAAAAAGTAACTAAAACACCAAAGATATGTAATCACTAATCACTCATAAGTCATAACAAGGTTACGTACATTTAATTCTGCCCATATGTGATCTTTAATTTGTTTATCAACATCCCTCCATGCAACATATGTAATTGGCACATAACACTTCACAAGAGATCCCATCAAACTCATCAATTTATTTGTTTCAGGACCGGGAATAATGCGGCCATCATCACGGAAAGAAATAATAAGCTTCCTCCCCTCTAGCCTAAGCTTATTCAGTTCATTCATTTTCGTGAAGCCTCTTGTTGACCTCGATGAAGATCCCTTGTCCGACATTTTCCTATAAAACCCTAAAAAAAACCTAAACCATACAAAAAACCTAAACAAAATTCATACAAAACCGCAATGATATTAAGCAACTAGTTATTAGTTAGTAGTTAGTAGTTACTACTTACTACCACGCAATGTTTATACATGTATAAATGTATAAATGTATAAATGTATAAATGTTTAACAAGGTTCCTAAGGAGGTTTAGACATGTATAAATGTATAATAATAATAAACACACAATGCTTAGCAAAGAGCAAAGATATCAAAAGTTCAAAAACCGAGAAAAGGTATTAAGAAATAGTATACCTAAGTGAGAATATTAGTTTTGTCGAAGAAGAATCGTTCGAAGCAAAGGAGAGCAGCAACTTGAACAAAATCGCCTTTAGGGTTTCTCGCAAAGCGCAGGGACTGTAAAAAGAAGAACCAAAAACACGGGGAAACACAAGATTTTTACGGCTCGCGGTTAAAAATAGGTAGCAACGACTGCGGTTGCTATATAAACCGCAGTCTATACTACCTTCAACTGCGGGTATTGTACACACCGCAGTCTATTCTCTGGAAGTAATAGACTGCGGTTTGAAAAGAACCGCAGTCGGTGTGAGAATGGACTGCGGTTTATACAACCGCAGTCTATTCTCTGGAAGGAATGGACTGCGGTTTGAAAAGAACCGCAGTCGGTGTGAGAATGGACTGCGATTTATACAATACCCGCAGTCTATAGTAGCATAGACTGCGGTTTCTATAGCAACCGCAGTCTATGCTAACCATACACTGCGGTTATTGTACAAACCGCAGTCGATGCTCTGGTTCATGCGATAAACTGCGGTTTTAAAATAACCGCAGTATATTCTCGGTTTCATACAATAGACTGCGGTTTATATATAAACCGCAGTCTATTCCCATATTTTTTGTAAAAAAAAAGGCGCCAAACGCCTTGTTTACAATTGGGCGTCGTGACGCCTAGGCGACGCCTAGGCGACGCCATGACAAGAATGCCGAGGACGCATACACCTTATGGCTTCAGCGTCGCAGTCTCCCCAACTCTGCCGCTATGACCTGGGAGCAGTTCAAAATGCGCTCATGGAGAAGTTTCTCTCGTCTGTGGAGCGCGACAAGTTAGCTGAGAGATTCCTGTCCCTTCAGCAGCCCAGCAGGACCGTGACTGAATATGAGATAGAGTTCTCTCGCCCATCTCTCCTTGCCGCAGAGTTCGTATCTAATAAATCTAAGAAAATCAGTCGTTTCGTGAAGGGCCTCCGCATGACTTCCGCCAGTATGTGGTAGCACATGACGCCACCGCCTACGCCGAGACTGTTAGAGCCGCCTTGCAGGTTGAAGCTATAGAGCTGGATCGTAATGCCAAGAAACTCCAGCATGGTACAAGAAATGTTGTTGCATCTGACCACAAGCGAAAGGGTGCTCCACCTCAGGAACAAGATCCCAAGTCCCAGGAAGTGTGTGCCCACTGCCACAAGGTTGCCCAGATCGACCAAGTCTGTCGTTCCCTCCTGAAGAAGCAGAAGATGGTTCTGCCCGCACAACAGCACCAGGTGACGCTTGCCACTGCCTCCTCTGTATGTGTCTTCTGCAAGAAATCGGGCCACTTGGTGAGAGATTGTCGTCGCAAGCTGAATGCCTGCTTCAGATGTGGACAGGTTGGACATCAGATCAAGGATTGCCCCGCGAAGGAAAGTCCGGTCCCCGCTCAGCCTCTGCAAGCTATTCCTGGAGCCCAAGCGAAGGGCAAGGTTGTGCTGAATGTCACCACTCAGGGCGAGGCGCTCGCATCTACCTCCGTCATCTCTGGTATGTTTTAAGTAAAGTTTTAAATTTTTTGCACCCTTTAATTACCTGCCTTCAGTATTGACAATCTTGAAATGTGTTTATGATGTTTAATTCTATGGAGTTTTAGGGTCAAAAATAAGTGGATGCAAATCCTTTCCGATTCTGGGGCATCTCACTCTTTTATAGCGCGTCATATCGTGAATCTCCATGGTTGGCCTACTTCGCCACTCGAAGTCCCTTTCGAGATTTTTGTGCCCGGTCATCTGCACCTGTCAACTAGAGTCATTCTCAATTGCCCGATACTGCTGGGTGAACTGCAAGTCGTCGCCGATCTCATAGTCCTGGATATGACAGAATTCGACGTAATCTTGGGTATGAACTGGCTGGTCGCGTATCGAGCAAAGCTGGACTATGTGGCAAAGAGAGTCAATCTCAGTATCGATGGGAAGAACTTCAGCGTGCATGTTCAGACCACCCGCAGCCACCTGAAGGTAATTTTTGTCGTGCGCGCCACTCGGCTTCGTAGTCAGGGATGTTTCTCTTGCTTTGTTTATGCTTCACGCTCGGATGTTACCATACCTCAACTTGAGTCTATCAAGATTGCTTCTGAGTTCCATGACGTGTTCCCCGTCGAGTTTCCTGGAATGCCTCCCGATCGTGATGTTGAGTTCTCCGTTGATGTAAAGCCTGGAACGCGCCCCATATCTAAAACTCCATACTGTATGGCACCGCGAGAACTGGAAAAGCTTAGATTGCAATTGGATGAGTTGCTTGAGCGTGGGTACATTCGTCCCAGCTCTTCTACTTGGGGAGCTCTCGTTCTCTTCGTTAAAAAGAAACACGAATCTATGAGAATGTGCATCGACTATCGGGATCTGAACAAGGTAACCATCAAGAATAAGTATCCCCTCTCACGCGTGGATGACCTATTTGATCAGCTCAAGGGCAGTATTGTTTTCTCCAAGATCGATATCAGGTCAGGTTACCATCAGTTGAAGATTAAGGAGCCGACATTCCCGGGACAGCCTTCCGGACTCGTTATGGGCATTTTGAATTTTTGGTGATGTCATTTGGTTTGACTAACGCACTTTCTGTTTTTATGGATATGATGAACCGTGTCTTCTGCGAGTACCTGGATAAGTTCATCATCATTTTCATTGACGATATCTTAGTCTATTCCAAGACTCATGAGGAGCATGCAACCCACCTTAGACTCACTCTCTCCACGCTTCGTCAGCATCAACTTTATGACAAGTTGGCGAAATGTGAGTTCTGGCTGCATCGTGTTGCCTTTCTGAGGCATGTCATCTCGGGTGATGGACTTTCCGTTGACCCTGCCAAGATCTCCGCAGTTATGGACTGGAAGCAACCTTCTACCCCTACTGAAATCCGCAGTTTTCTTGGTTTGGCTGGCTATTACCGGCATTTCGTCAAGGATTTCTCCTCTTTTGCTGCTCCTTTAACTAAGCTAACTCAAAAGCATGTCAGGTTTGAGTGGTCAGATCAGTGTGAGCAGGCTTTTTCTGAATTGAAGCAACGTTTATGTTCAGCGCCAGTTTAGCTCTTCCGTTAGAGGGGTTAGACTTTTCAGTTTATATTGATACTTCCGGAGTTGGATTGGGTTGTGTCCTGATGCAAGAAGATCGTGTTATCGCTTATGGGTCGAAATAGTTGAAAATTCATGAACGCAACTACCTCACTCATGATCTGGAGTTCGCTGCATTAGTGTTTGCTTTGAAGCTGTAGCGTCATTATCTCTATGGCGTGAAGTGTCACTTCTTCACTGACCATCAGAGTTTGAAGTATATTTTTATCCAGAAGGATCTCAATCTTCGTCAGAGGCGTCAGCTTGAATTCATAGCAGATTATGACTTGCAGCTCACGTATGTGCCCGGTAAAGCAAATTCAGTGGCAGATGCTTTGAGTCGTCAGGCTTCTGTTGCCGCATGTGCACCTATGTCAGCTTCTCTTGCAGCCCTGGTTGATGACCTCGAGCGGATGGACATATCCTTCTCACCTGGAGGTCAAGGGGAAGTCTTTGGCCCGTTATGGGTAGAACAGGTAAAGGATGCAACCGTTTGATCCCGCAATCCAGTGCATTCGCAGACAGGTTGAACTCGGTACTCTTTCAGATTTCTCTATCTTTGACGATGTTCTGTGTTTCTGAGGTTGCATACGTATTCCTGATATTCCTGAGTTGCTTGATAGTATTTGCCGAGAAACCCATGAGTCCCGCACATCTAGTCATCCTGGCAACAACAAGATGTATCATGACCTGAAGCAGATCATGCGGTGGTCTGGTATGAAGAATTATATTGCACGTTTCATCTCTCGATGTCTGACGTGCCAGAAGGTGAAAGTCCAGCGTCAGCATCCTGGTGGCCTTTTGCAACCTCTGTCTATCCCCGAATGAAAGTGGGAAGATATCTCTATGGACTTCATCACTTGTTTGCCCCGCACTCCGAGAGGACATGATGCGATTTGGGTCATAGTGGATCGCATGACTAAAGTGCCGCACTTCATCTCGTACAAGGAAGGTCATTCCACCGGATTTACGTTTCTGAGATTGTTAGGCTCCATGGGATTCCTCTGCGGATTGTTTCTGATCGTGACTCGAGATTTGTATTGCACTTCTGGAAGGGATTTCAGCAAGCTTTGGGCACTGATCTCAAACTGAGTACCGCTTACCATCCGACGACCGGTGGCCAGACCGAGAGAGTTAATCAGATTCTTGAAGATATGCTACGGTGTTACATTCTGAACTACAAGGGAGCTTGGGACGAGCACCTACCCTTGGTCGAATTCGCCTACAACAACAGCTATCAAGAGAGCCTCAAGATGGCACCCTTCGAAGCACTGTACGGGCGTCGTTGTAGTACCCCGCTCTAATGGTTAGAAGTTGGTGAAAAGGTGATTTTGGGGACTGAGCTGCTCCAGGATATGGAAGAATCCACAAAGAAGACTCGCCTTCAGCTCAGTCGTGTCATCGAGAGGCAGAGGAAATATGTTAATCAGCGACGTCGTCCGTTAGAATTTGTCGTGGGTGATCAAGTGTTGTTGAAGGTTTCTCCTACTCCTGGGGTGAAACGGTTCGGTCGTCATCATAAGCTCAGCCAGAGGTTCGTGAGACCGTACGCCATCTCAGAACATTTTGGAGGATCTGTCTACTGTTTGGAGCTACCTGCTTCTTTGGTCGGTGTCCATGATGTCTTTCATGTCAGTCAGCTTCGGAAATACATCTACGATCCTAATCGTGTTCTTGAGGAAGTTCCGGTGATTCCTGAAGCCAATCTGTCCTATCCTGTCGAGCCCGCGAAGATCGTCGAATATCAAGAACGCAAGCTTCACAAGAGAACCATTCCAAAGGTGAAGGTACTTTGGGTGCATGGCAATTCTGAGGAGTACACTTGGGAACTCGAATTTGACATGCGCAGAAAGTATCCGCAACTCTTCTCTTAATATTGATACGTCTCTGAGTCTGACTTCCTTGATATTTCAGTATCTTTCATAGTTAGTTTTCATGATTTATGTCGCAAACTGTTGAAATGCATGTCATCTGAATCTTCATTGTTTTGGCCCCATTCAGATAATCTTCAGAAAGTTTCGGGACGAAACTTCCTAAGTAGGGGAGAATGTAACAACTCATTTTATTTAATGATAATAATAATAAGAATAATAATAAAATAGAAACCCTATTTTTCCCTCCCCTTAACCCGTGAGCCCTGATCTCTTTTCCCTTTCCCGGTCCAAATCTCTCCCGCACAGCCGCAGCCCTGTCTCCGCGAAGACGCGCAACTCGCCGCTCCCGATCCCGCCTTCGGGTGTCCCGATTCCCCTTTCGGTGGCCGGAAACCTTCTCCTCTAGGGTCGGCGCCTCTTCCCCTTGCTTCCCCGTCGTCTCCGACTCTCCCGTTGGCCGACAAATCCCGCAGCAACCCTCCCCTCTTGGTCGGCTGCATCCAAGGGGCCCGACAACTTTCTCCCTTCCTCTTCTCCTCCTCCGGCCAGTGAGGGCTAAGACAGTGTTCTTCTCTGACAACCCTAGCTCCTCCTCGTTCCGGCCAGTGGATTTCGAGAGGGACTCCTAGGGTTTCGCTCGAAACCCCTCTTCGTGGATTGTTGAGCCTAGATCGGGTCTCCTTGGGTAAGGAACTCTGCCAAATTCTTGTTTTCAGTTTGCCCTAATTTTGTTACGATAATTTTCGCTCTCCAATCTGGGGTTTCCGACGATCCAGCTTATGTTCATCGTATGACCCGCTAATCCCGGATTTGTTTGTTTTCCGGTGTATCTCCTCGGATCTAGGTGGTGGAATCGCTCCAAGCTCTCTCCCAATTCGGGCTTTTCGCATCCAAACGCCACCAAAGCTCCTCAATCCATCGCGGTAGCCTCTTCTCCCCACTCTCGAGGGAGGTAAATTTCTAACTCCTCTCATGATGTGTAAGTGCGATTATCAAATGCTTGTGCAAGCATAGAAATCTTGTTAATTCAAATTTGATATATATTGTTGATCTTGAACAGGTTTAGCTAGAGCTTTTAACCTTGCTTGCGTCATTTAGCTATCGCTAGTGCTTTTGATGTCACCTTAAGGCAAGTGGAGAACCCTCTCACTTGCAAACTTTGAATTTAACCTTGTTATCTGTCTCCTATGTTATTGACTAACGTTTTTTTTTGTTTGGTAAAATCTTTGAACTCTCGTAATATGGTCATAAATTAATATGATAAATAATCAGCTAAGTTTGAAACTCGAAGACAAATCCGTAGTTATAAGCAAATTTTTGAATTGTATCGTCTAACTAGACATCTGTCTGTCGTCATTGTCATGGCAAGCAGGATTACTTACTTTTCCGACAAGCCTCGCACGCAGGTCTGATCGTGAACCATATGTGCCCGCTATAGCACCTACACCCTTCATCGATCACGGCTTACAACATATCACATGAATAATTTTAGGCTTTATCCCGGGATAAGCTATCATTTCAGAAATGTCTGTTGGACTTAGATGTTGGCATGTTTACTAGTTCTGTTCAAGGTATATCAATGTTCGATCATGTTTGTCTGTTTTGCTCACAAATTAATTAATTAATTTGTTCATGATTTAATCCCTATGTTCTGAGGCATTTTCTCTCTTTTTTGGATTTGTCTTAGGGTTCGTGACTGCGCTGTTTGCTCCTTGAGTTACTTCTCGTTGAGCTACAGGTTTGCTTGGAGGTTTTTTTTTGTAGTTGCTTACATCAGGTTCTATGTATTTGTTTCTTTTACTGTCAGTGTGTTTTATCAAGTACTAGTTATTGTAAGTCATTTTCTCTTGTACTGTGGACAACTCGTAAGATGTTTCTGATGTACTAGCTCATTTTATTTATGACATATTCATTACTGCTGCTCATTGCATTCACTTCTATTTCAGCACTGTGTGTAGCATTAGACTTTTCAAATAAATGTGTGTGCATTAAATTCTCACTGTTTTAAAATCTTGAGCGCTTCCGCATATTTATAAACCATAAAATTGCTCTACAGAGTAACTATTTCTAAAGCTATTTTTTTGTAATCTCTGCAACCGCCTTAGCGGGCATGGTTTTCTTTTCGCTCATGCTCATGGCATCACGGCCCGCCCGAAGCACACTCTGACTTTCGTCGTGACGAGTCGTGACAGGGAACCAACCCTCGGAAGATAGGCCAAGTTGTATCCTGCATCTTTTTTTAATGAAATCTTAATTCGATAGCCGATGTTATCAAACACTAAGAGAATAGATGTTTTCATAAATCTAGAAAATTTTATATTCATGTCATCCTAGCTAAGAGAATCTCATAAAGGGCTATAAGGAAATTAGTACACTTAATGAAGTACTCCATACTTGTTCATATAAGACTCATATATGTTTGTTTACTTAGTTACAAACAACAACACTCAAGCCTTTATCCCACTACAGTGGGGTCGGCTATATGGATCCTTTGTCGCCATTGTGCCCGATCTTGTCATAATCTCACTAATGCCTAAGTCATCACGTCTTTCCTTATAGTTTCATTCCAAGTCCATATTGGTCTACCCCTCCCTCGTTTAACATGCCTAGTGACTAGACTCACGACGCCTAAAAGGTGCCTCTAATGATCTCCTCTGTACGTGTCCAAACCATCTTAGTTGAGCTTCTCGCATCTTCTCTGTAATTGGTGCTACTCCTGCCTTATCCTTGATACATATATTCCTCATTTTATCCAGTCTCGTGTGTCCACACATCCACCTAAGCATTTGCATCTCCATAACTCTCAGTTGTTTACTTAGTTAATTGAGAAAAAAAATATAACCGGGAATATAAATGAAGAAGTTCGAACATTGGATGTTTGTTTATTTATATTTGTGAACATGCTAATTTTTTGTTTAACAAGAAGCTCGATGAGAGCACAACAGAAAGCTCATTTATTGATGATTTAGGCTATGTTTGGTTGGGTTGTTGCTGATGGTAAGTTGCTGATAGAAAAAGTGTTGATTCCGAAAAATGGAGTTTTGTTAAAAAACTGTTTGGGTGAAATGGAGTTTGCAAAACGGAGTTTTCAAAAAGTTGTTTAGAAACAAAACGGAGTTTTCAGTGGAATTTTTTTCTTTATTTTTTGGATTGCACTTGATACACTCAGCTGATATACGTCATCAATCGCACGAAAAAAAATGAATCTTTGTATGGTGACCACTCCTACCTACCAAACCCCACTCATCAGATAAGGAACAGTACTGACCCACCTGTTTAATAAAGCTAGAACTAGAATCATAAAAAATCTACTCCACAGAAATAGCATAATGCGTGCACAAAAATATAAGAATTTAATAAGATGCGAAGATACGTCCACAGAAACGGTTTTGAGCTATCGGAACTCCATTGCCAGCAGATTTTGAAACAGCCGACGGAGAGAGGAGGAGAAAGCTGTTGGAGGATAGGCACAGGGGGTTCACCGGCGGAGAAAAGGTGCAGGAAGTGGCCGACGGAGAGGAAGGAGGAGAAATCTGCTTGAGGATAAGCGCAACAGCTGGGTTCGGCGTCGTCGGGGGAAAGGGGGATCGAGAGCCAAGGGGTAGGGTTTGTAGCTGTGCGGCTTTTGCGGTGAACAGCAATAAAAAATCGTGGATGCCTGTTTAAAGGAACCTGCGGTTTTATAAACTCCGGTTTCAAAAAAAGTGGAACCAAACATCGCTTATCCTCAAAATAGAGGTGTGGTCCATCTGCACAGCAGCTGAAAAGCTTAACCAAACGCCACCTTAATTGCTTATATATTGTTTTATTCAATCTTATTTTACCAATTTTTGTATAACTTAATTTTTTTAGAAATAGGCGTATTCCTAAAGAAATAGGATATGATTAAATATATTGAGCAAAATTATAGTAGATATGTTAAAACATAATTTTAGATTGTCATATTTCAACTTAACGAACTAATAAAATAATATTTAGGGAATTGTGTCAATTAATATGAAATTTCTACAAAAAATAGTAAAAGGGTTACACTTAAATCATTAATATCTTAGATATACTCAGATGGACTTGATTAATGCTCGATTATGGGGTAAACTCAATGAGAAAATAAATAAACAAGTTAGGGAGGGAGAAAAATGAATTGTACCCAAAAGTTCCCATAACCCGTGTGGAAACATGCGTATTTTTATCGGATGTAAACTTTGCCAGTCCAAAATCAGCAACCTGCAGATATATATACGACTTCCAATTTGTTGGTGAAAAGTGCACAAAATCAAGGAATTGATTAAAACTGGGGAACAGACCAAGCCTTGCTACCTTGGCCTCAAAATTAAAGTCTAGAAGGATATTCGATGCCTTGATATCACGGTGTATGATTTTAGGATTACCTGGGTAGAAACAAATCTTCAATCAATCAAGAAAAGTGGCATAAAACAAAAAAAAAATGAAGAAGTGAAATACGGCATACAATCTTCATGTAAGTAAGCCAACCCTTTTGCAGACCCCAGGGCAATTTTTAATCTCGTCGGCCAAGCCATGGTAGGTTGTTCTGTTTACATAAGAAAAAATATTTCACATGTAAGGACTTAGGATATATCCTGTGAAACCTATAGAGCATGAAATTTTCAAAATCTCCCATGTCAGTGTCACAAGTGTCAAAAACAGACTAGTAAAAGACCATGTTTGAAATGCTTTCCAAAAATTAAAATAAGACACAACTTGACGGAAGGGACATGTATTGACACGTGAGGGCACGTGCACGAACTTAAAACATGATTCTCATCCCATTACTCCATGAACCGTATTAGGCCACCTTTCCCTAGTGTTATTTGCTCTAATTTCTGCTCAGTCTTCACGCTCTCATTGACTCTTCCCATTCCGTCCCCTGCGACCTGAATTTTTCCAGTGATCTATGGTTCTTCTCATGCGGACCTTGTATATTGCAGTCTACAATTCATCCTCCGCAATCCAACTCCGCCATGCTTACTTACTAGAGTCATTGTTCCCCACTAAATTACCCATCCTTAGACATTTCTTGCATCATCAAGATGCTATTCCATCAACATCTTTATTGTGATTTCGCTAGAATCCTCTTCAATCCACTAGTTCTTTCTTTCTCGTCTTCATAAGCGTGATTCTAAAATTAGTTTAGATTTATTGTTCTTTCCTGAGATTTTTTTTCAAAGGGATCATACATTAATCTTACATCAGAACTTCATATTTTCAAGTTTTCTCAGAAAAAATACATTAGTTTATTGAGTAAACAAGTTAATACTGGCATTAAAAATCATGTCTAATGGTAAATGCAAATGTCACCGTGTTGTTTACAATTAATGCATTTGATGAAAATCGTGAAGTCTTTCATCATATATAAAAAAAAATAGTTGTTTCCGGGTGTCTGTGTGATGTGTGTACATCTCGAGTCCATGTTCACACTTCTAGTACACAACTAATCAAGTACGGATGGATATATCAAATGTGTATTCATGAATGTGTAGTTGATTGATTTGGAAGCTAGATAGGAAATACTACGTCCACTATTCAAACTAGAAAGCTTTCAAACATCATCGAAAAAATATCTACAAGTAATCCCTAATCCTGTGTTGCTAATTTGAATGTTGCCTTCTAGATTTTTAACTTCACAACTGAATCTTAAAGGAATCTTATAAATGAAAATAAATATATTAGGAAACAAGATATGAAAAAAATAATAGCTTCTGCTTATCGAATCTTCACTTCATCAACAATGCTGAATTATTATCATACTAGTTTTCGTTGAATCATAAGAAGGGGAGTCTTGGCGCACCGATTGAGGTGTTGTTGTGTGACCATGAGGTCACGGGTTCCAGTCCTGGAAGCAGCCTCTTGCAAAAATGCAGGGTAAGGTTTGTGCGGGGATGCTTCCCCGGACCATTACTGTGCGGGGATGCTTTGTGAACGGGCTGCCCGTTTTATTATCATACTAATTTATTAAAACCATAAAATATCACTTTGACATACTGCTGATATTGAGGATCAATAAGTTGGTGATTGAACAAAGTTTAAATTACTCAAAACATGAACCTACTTTTATACAAAATACCTAAATTTTATTCAAACTAATGGAAAACCATCCTGGACTCAGTACAACTGGCATTCTCTTTCACATAACCATTGGCATATATTTCATTAATTCATCTTGGATAAGGCTTATACCACTAAGGTGCAATGTGGGAAAGTAACTAGTGCCATCATTAATAAAAAAAGGATTCACTGGCCCAATAAATAAAACTGCCCTGGTAAATATGAAGCCTAGTTTAAAAGACATAAATAATTACCATGTAAGTGAAACTCTAGTGTATTGTTCCTAACATATTCATAAACCAGAAGCCTTCTCCCTCCGGAAATACAGTAGCCAACCAATGAAACTAAATGCTTGTGATGGACATGACTGATTATTTCGATTTCAGCTTGAAATTCTCGTTCCCCTTGACCACTTCCTGCTTTCAATTGCTTAATTGCAACTTCTCTTCCATTCAAAAGTGTGCCCTTATGCACATATCCAAAACCTCCTTGTCCAAGAAGATTGGCTTCAGAAAATCCATCTGTAGCCATAACTAATTCCTCATATGTGAAACTGCTTTTGGAGAATCCGAAAGAAAATGCAGGTGCAGGCGGAGGAATTGATATTTCCGAGCAATTGGAACCAGAAGTTGCACTGCCGCTATACACAGATTGGGGCCTTGGAGGCGGATGAGAAGCAAGCCATGGTGGAGGACTGGGTAGTTCAGTAATTTTAACAACTTGGTTTTCTGATGGAGGAGCACAATCCTGCCAGTTCTGAAGAGGTAAACTGTAACTAACATCTGAAAAATACTCAAAAGAACATAATTAGTCTTGATTGAAATGCTACATTGGCAAGAAATTCAAACAAAATTGGAGAAAGGAATTTCATTTCTTAAAATTTTGTCCCTAGAGTTCTTTGCATCCAATCACTATCTAGTTACTTTTTCTTACATCCACTAATATAAACATTTTACAGAAACCTAAATGCACCACCTGAAAAATAAAATCCACGGTAGATATCTAAGTCTAGGCAGCACCACAGGAACAATTAAGAGAGAAATTTCTTTTATTTTTGGGCATTGCAAAAGAAAAACTTAACATGACTCATGATTACAAATTCAAGACTTCTAATTACAATTTCGTGGATAAAATTTATCATGGTTAAAATTTCATGATAAAAATGTCATGCCTCCAATACCACTACCCCTCTGCCTGACTCATTCTTCGGCCCAACCATGGGGGTGGGCAGTCGACATATGTATCTCATCTTCGTCAAGTCGACATCTTGGCCTTCGATGGCACAGAGCATCTTGGATGGAAGGTGAGCACAGAGCAGTTCTCCATAGGACTACGTACCATCAAAAGGTGCCACTTGTGATCATCTACATGGATGTCTCTGCCTTACAGTGGAGAAGTTGGATCCTGCAATCCAAAACACACCTCGTGTGGCCCACCTTCAAAGAGATGCTCTTTTTATATAGGCAGTCGCTCGCGAAATGCATTCGAAAGCCTCTCCGTGATGCAGCAGTTGAAGTCAGTGGATGCCAACCGTCGAGTTCGTTGAAACTGCCACCCACATTTCCAGCCTTGCCAAAGACCATTATCTGAGCTATTTCATCCAAGGTTTCAAGTTGTATATCCACGCTCGTCTACACACACAATTCGGGCACTCCTCACAATGCAATGGAGCAGGCTCGCTATGTGGAGGACTAATCCACCCTTGCCTTGGTCACTCCTATCGCCATAAATCATCGGGCGCCGCCGCTTGGCTACCAAATCATTGCAAATCACTTAGGCTATCGTGCGTTCACCAATGCAACGAGTTGCCATCCCATCGACGCACACTTCCGGCCAAACCTCCAAAGGAGTCTCCAGCTCAACAACTATCATAGCAGGACTATGCAGAAATATGCCAGAGTTATGCTTTCGATGTCGTCAACTATTCAGCGACTCACGAATGTCCAAATCATGATTTGCTCTTCTCTTGGCGTTGAGGATGAGGACCCCACATCTGATGAGGGAGATCATAACTATGAGTGTGTTGAGGATCCAACTCCCCAGTCCAACAGTAGCCAGACTTACTTGTCACTGCCATTCAACTTGCTTGGCGATATTATCAGGCCTATAAATCCAAGGATTACCGTTCAACGTGATTTTCACTAGTGACATAATCCACAATTTTTTCTCACATGAGGTGGCTCAATGACGAAGGACGAATCTATAGAATGTGGATTTATGACTCTCTAATCCTAAATGCAACACACATGAGCATGCGATGAATGTAATTGATCGACGACGAATCCAAAAATGAAGATCAAAATGAATACAAGCATACAATCAATGAACTAACAAAGCATAAGATGACTCAATCATGCAAGTACTTTCCGACGCACAATTAATTAAACAAATTAATTTAAAAATCGTGCGCAAGCGTCGCAATTGATTACAAATATAGCAATGAAAGTAAGCAGACAACAATTACAAGTTAATTGAGAGTACACTTAAATAAAAATGTGAAGCGAATAGTTTTTGCACGTCAATAAAGAGATACGGAAATCAAATTAATTCAAGTCAAGTATTACTAATAATACAAGCTATTCATACAGTTGAAGAAGTAAACACTAGAAAATAAAGTCTCACCAAGCAATTGAAGCCGGTGGTGATGGGAAAGTTCTGATGGTGGCGGTGGCTATCCGAGAGTGAAGATATTGCAGTGTGGGGGGCTGTCGGAGAGGATGTTGTTGTTTGGTGGGCTGGAATGGGCAGGGAGGGTTGTTGGAGCGTGGTAGCGACTTGTAGAGGGTGTTTGGGGGAGTGAATTTTAGTGGGGGAAGGGTTGTGGAGGTAAAACAAGGAGTGGCAGCTATTGGGAGAGTTTGTGGAAGTGTTGGGAGTGGGAAAACGTGAGGACAATGGTTATTCTGAGGGGTTTGGGGGTGGGAAAGGTTGCAGGAGGATGGATGAGTTTGGTAGAGGGTTTTGGAGCCAGTGGTAAAGGGTTTTGGAGCTAGTGGATAAGGCTGTATAAATGAAAGGGAGGGGGTGGTCGTGGTTTACATAGTCGGTGGAGGCGACGGTAGGATTGAAAGAGGGTTGTACGGGGATAGAGAAGTTGTGGGAGGTGGCAGTAGGGCTGGAAGAGGGTTGTATTCGAAGTAGATCGATCTCCATGACCAAATTTCATGTTGCATGTGCTGCGCTCAATCTTGCCGCACAATTTACTTTCAGATACATTGGGGCCATCTTGGAAGGGGACTCTACCGACGCATGCTCAAAATTGAACAGGATTCTAGCCGGATGCTACGTTGGCGAATGTGAATCTAATGTGGCCCGCCTACTTCCTGCCTTCCCAAAAGTGCAAATATCCCTTGTCAACCGTAAGGCGAACTCAGTGGTGGATCACCTCGCGAGGAATGCATGTTTTTTGGAGTTCAAGTGGGATAGGGGTATGCCCCTAACCACGCCTCTTGCTCAGCTTGTGACGCATGATGCAAGCTATGTGTAATCCCTAGTTTTTTGTTTTTTTTGCATTATTATATATATAGGCTACGGCCATCTTCAAGGAAGAGGGTTGTACAGGGATAGAGAAGCTATAGCAGGCGGTGGTAGGGCTGGAGAGGTGCTGGAATAGGCTGGAGAAGGTGTGGGAGGCGGTGGTTGGCGGTTGGAACAGCAGTGGAAGGCGGAGGAAGGCTCACAGGAGGGCGGAGGCAGCTGATAGAGGGGCTGGCGTCGGCACCAGAAGAAGCGAAAGAAGCTCCCGGCGTCGACACCGATAAACCGAGCGGTTTCTATTCAAAACCTAATCTCTTGACGATTCTCTTCATGCGGCTGGAAAGTATAAAGGGGTGGGAGTTAGGTTAAGAATATCCAACAACCATGATCGTCTTATGGATATGTTAACATAACTCACAAAATACAACTCCAAAAAATTAAAATAAAATATATAAAAATGCGAAAAATCGAGCCTGTCGCGATCACGGTGTCTGATCGTCTAGCAGATGGCCCAAAAGTCGTTGATCACCATCAATTGTTGCCTTCAGCTTGAGTCTATTCTGAGCAACAGAATCAACATCTCACTATGTGATGACAAGTGCATTTTCACCAGTGGTCTGAGCTCATTCTTGTGCGTGACTTTGGACGATTACACCTTCACGACATATTTCAAAATATTCATCCTAGGAATATTGACACGATTTTGGGTCTCACATAGTTAAAAAATTTGGGCGACGTCAAGGTGAACTGGTCATCGATCACCATGGAGTATGGTCCCAAGGCCGACCTACAACGCATGCATGAAGCTTTTGCGCTCCTACAGACCCCAACAGCTTATCAGTCCATTAAGAAAACGGTCAACCCCGGAGGATGTCCCCAAGACGGCCTTCCACACACACAATGGGGACTAAGTTCCTGATCATGTCATTTGGCTTGGCCAAAGCGCTGATCACCTTTTAGTCAATGATGAACATCTTCTGACCATTGATCAGCCAATGTGTGCTTGTTTTTCCGACAATATTATCATCTACAACATTTTCTGGGAGTCCCACCCGCTCCGCATCCACAAGGTACTCCAACTTCTGGCCCAACATCAGCTGTGCATCAAACTTAAGAAGTGTAGCTTACAATTGACGCATAATTGATGAAGTTTGTCATAGCAATTTCCACCTAGAATCAACGCGGAGCACAACTTTAAGTTAGGAGAGGAACAAGTTTTCAGTTGAAAACTTCATTAGTCTTTGTTTGGAATAGTTATGACATTTGAGCAGTGACGGTGTGAAACTATAGTAGTAAACACAATGAGGGTGGGTTTACCTGTTTTTTGAACTTATATGATAACATTTTTGCCGAAATTTTAGTTAGTTTTGGGGTGTTTACAACTGTTAAGAGTTGAGCACAACTGCACGACTGATGTGACATTTTGACATAAAAATATTATTTTGAAAAAAAACAACATTCATGACCGCACCTACCACAACACTACATTTACTTTTCATAACAATGTTTACAACCACAGGTCCACAACCGCTCTTCCGAACATGACCTGAATGCATGTCAGGAAAAAAAAGGAAGTGGAAGAAGAAAACTATTTCATTTATGAAAATACCACAATGCCCATACTACAAACACAAAATCACTTTCCCACCAGGAGAGTTGGACATGGGAGGCCAGCATTGCAGCAATGCTCCTCCCTTTACCAAGTCTTTCTCCTAAGTACTTGAAATAAAATGAAAAATGCATAGATCAAAAGATATTACAATTCATGTTTGGTGGCATGTCGATGTTGCTTCTGCTGCTTCTCATGTTGGTCTGCATTATTTTCTTCCTAGTGACCAACTCCCCAGCAGCTGACTTGCTTCCTCTCAACGATACCTTCTGCCACTGAATTTGAAACTCCACTTTTAGATTTTTATATTAAAAAATAATAGGGCCTAATGTTTCCAACCATTCCACGACCAACAAAACATCACACCCCTCCAGAAGTACAATGAGAAAATTAACTTAATATTCTCTGTCTTTCATTTTTGAAAAAATCTGAAATCGCGATGGAATCTGAGATCAAGAAGGCGACGGGAGTGAATTTGAAAAGGAAAGCAAGAAAAATTCTTATCATTAGGAATTCTAATCTATTACATGACCTGACTTGTCTATATATAAGACTCAATAAAACTCATAAGGACAATACTACCCTTTATATATTACATACTGACATTTTATATATCAACATCCCCCCTCAAGTTGGAATTTGGGATAAGAGACAAATTCCCAACTTGATTAACAAAAAAGGTAGTTGTGATTGCCTCAAAGCTTGTGTAAACAAGTCAGCTAACTGTAATCGTATGGGGATGAAGCAGGGAGAAATCAATCCAGATACAAACTTCTCACGAACAAGGTGACAATCTATTTCTATATTCTTTGTGCGCTCATGATAAACAGGATTTGATGTTATGTGCAACGTAGCTTAACTGTCACATGATAAGGGCATCGGAGTTAAATTGTGAATCTGAAAGTCTTGGAATAGGTTAACCAGACAGGTTAACTTGCAACAAACATCTGTCATTGCTTGGTATTCAGATTCAGCAAATGACCTGGAAACAGTATTTTGTTTCTTTGTTTTCCCGGAAATGAGGGAAGTACCAAGCTGAATGCAAAAACCTGTAATGGATCTCCTGGTTGTAGGGCAGGAAGCCCAATCTGTGTCACAGAACGCGTGTAACTTGAGGTTGCTGGTGGCAGGAAAGTAAAGTCCTTGTCCAACACTCCCTTTTATATATCGCAGAACTCTGTATGCTGCATGAAGATGTGGACATGTGGGTGATGACATAAATTGGCTGAGAATGTGTACTGCATAGGTAAGATCTGGACGATTCACAGTGAGGTAGATCAGCCGTCCAATCAGGCGTCGGTAGAGAGATGGATCTGGTAATAGCCTTCCATCAGTAGGATTCAGCTTGTGGTTTTGTTCAATTGGAATGGGACTATGTTTGGCCATATCATATTAATTATCCCGTAGGATTTCTGAAGCATATTTGCATTGGTGAAGGTAGATCCCAGAGGAATTTCTAAACACTTCAAGACCTAAGAAATAATTCAAATTTCTAAGATCATTGATTTTGAAATGTTGTTGTAACGAAATCTTTAGCATTGCAATATCGGAAGCATTGTTCCCTTCTATAATTACATCATCTACATAGACCAAAAGTGCCAGGAAGTGTATAACAGTAGCTTTAATGAACAAGGAATGGTCATTAGAGGATTGTACAAATCCAAGTTGCAGCGGAACACTTGAAAACTTGGAAAACCATTGACGGGAGGACTGTTTGAGTCCATACAATGATTTGAGAAGCTGGGAAACACGGCATTGTGGTACATTTTCCTTCTCCCGTGGCTTGAAATCCTGGAGGCAAATCCATGTAGATCTCTTCCAATAAGTCACCATGCAAAAATGCATTGTGTACATCGAGTTGTTGAAGGAACCATCCCATTGAGGCTGCTAAGGCAAGTAGGACATGCACAGTGGTCATTTCAGTGACTAGTGCAAATGTGTCTTGGTAGTCTATTCTTTCAATTTTGGTGTACCCCTTTGCAACGAGACGTGCTTTGTATCGTTCAATAGACCCGTTTGGCTGGTTTTTGATTTTATAAACCCATTTGCATCCAATTGCACGTTTATTTGGCGGTAGAGAAGTAATGACCAAGTATGGTTGTCCTCTAAAGCCTTGATTTCAAGTGCCATGGCCTCTCTCCAATGTGAGGATTGATAAGCTTCTTTATAAGTGGAAGGATCAGTTGGTGTGTTTGGGCCAAAAATTAAAAATGAGACTGCAACACCATTTGAGAGATCTGTATGAAAATTGGTAAAAGTAGTAGAGCAAATGTAATCATTATGCCATGGAGGAAGATTTTTGGTTCTAGCAGATTTTTTGATATGTGGTTCTGGGAGAGGTGGAGAATTAGAATTATGATCTTGGCTATCGGAATTTGTTGCAGTTGAAGATGGGAAATCATTTGAAAACATCTCTTCTGAATCTGTTGGGAAAGAGGAAATTAATGGCAAGGGTGATGTTGTAGGGGAATTGGTTGGCTAAGTAAGTTGAGAAAAAGGAAAGATGTTTTCTGAAAACTGAACATCACGGCTGACAAAAATTCGATGTGTTTCAAGATTAAACTTTGTACCCTTTATGTAAAGGGTGTCCAATAAAAACACGAGCAGCTCTAGGAGCAAATTTGTCTTTATTGGGTATTGTGTTAGAGGCAAAACATAGACATCCAAATACCTGGAAATGATGGTATGTAGGGGGCTTATGGAATAGAAGTTCAAAAGGTGTTTTGGTGTGTAAGACAGTGGAGGGGATTTTGTTAATGATATGAGTGGCAGTCAACACACATTCCCCCAAAAATTCTTTAAGTAGGGATTCTTGGAAACGAAGGGCCCTTGCTATTTCAAAAATATGTCGATGCATTTTGTTGTGGGGAGTAAGCACAACTACTTTGGTGAAGGATCCCATGCTGAAGATAAAATTCTTTGAGATCATTATTATGAAATTCAGAACCATTATCTATTCTAAAGATTTTGATGGCACAATGAAATTGATTAAGAATTAAACAGAAAAAGGATTTAATCAAAGTAGGAACTTCAGATTTAGAAAGCATCAAGTATGTCCATGTATTACGCATGTAATAATTAACAAGAGTAAGGTAATATCGAAATCCAAAATGAGTGGAGCTTTTATATGGCCGCAAAACATCACAATGCACAACATCAAAGGCATTTTGACAAAAATGATCACTTATAAAATGGAAACTGTGTTTGTTTAGCAAGGGGGAATACATCACATTTCATTTTCATTTTAGTAAGAGTAGGAGAGTTTGGTAACGAAACAGTAAGAAGCCGAAGCTTGTCTAAGGAAATATAGCCTAATCTATGATGTCATAAATGATAGGAATGAAAGATTCAATGAATATTTCTCAACAATAGGTGTACATATATATATATAAGAGGGTGATACCAACACCCGAGGTGACTCTAAGCTACAATATGCTACAATATCTAACAACCCCCCTCAAACTCAAGGGGGGTCATACACTGAGAGTTTGAACAATAGATATGCATACTGATTCGGCATATGTGGCTTATTCATCAAATCTGCAAGTTGTTGCCCAGAAGGAATAAAGTGAGGAACAAGAATACCACGACCATACTACTCTCGTAGGAATAAAGCATTCACCCCGATATGCTTGGCAAGAGAGTGTTTCACTGGGTTGAGAGTAATCTGAATGGCACCAATGTTATGACAGTGGAGTGGAGTAGGATCTGGAGAAGCAACACCAAGGTCCTCAAGTAGCCAGCGGAACCAAATAATAACCTCAGTGGTGGTAGTCATGGCCCGAAGCTCGGCCTCAATGCTGGACCGAGAGACACCAGACTCTTTATTGGATTTCCATGGAATAGGTGAAGAACCCAAAGAACATGCAGAAACCTGTGACAGATCGACGATCAACGGGATCACTGGCCCAGGTAGCATCCGAGTAAGAACAGAGCAGCATAGAATTACAGCTGGAGAAGAAGAGGCCTCGTGAAGTCGTCGGCCGGAGATAGCGCACGAGTCGCAGTAGATGACCATAATGCACAGAGGTGGGCGCACCAACAAACTGGCTCAACCCATGAACAATATGGGCAATGTCGGGCCGAGTAATAGTGAGGTAAACGAGACTCCCAACGAGATGATGATAGCAAGTAGGATCAGAAAGTGGAACCCCATCATCCATACATAACTGAAGGTGAAGCTCCATAGGAGTGTCCATGGTGCGAGAGTAAGAGAGAGCGGGCCGAGCTAAGATATTTGATGTATAACGCCGCTGAGAGAGCTGAAAACTACGGTCTGTAGAGGTGACCTCAAGGCCCAAGAGTAGCTCAACAGTCCAAAGTCAGTCATCTGAAACTGCTGTTGAAGGTGATGTTTGACGAACGGCACATGAGAAGGATCATCACCAGTAATAATCATATCATCCACATAAAGCAACAGAAGAGTCCGGTCACATGAGTAGGAATGCACAAACAGGGCTGGATCATGTAAACTCGGGAGAAAACCGCCGGCTATTATGGCTGAGCTGAAACGCACAAACCACATGCGGAGTGCCTGCTTGAGCCCGTAAAGAGCTCGTCGTAAGCGACATACAAGGCCTGGAGGAGAGGAGAGACCGGGAGGAGGAAGCATATACGCCTCTTGTTGAAGGTCACTGTGAAGAAAGGCATTCTTCAAGTCGAGCTGAAATATAGACTAGTGGCGAACAGATGCAACCACAATACGAGTACGAACCGTAGTCATGTGAGCGACCGGAGCGAAGGTCTCGTCATAGTCTCATCCCTACTCCTGTTGAAAACCACGAGCCACAAGTCTAGCCTTGTACCTTACCACAGAATCATCCGAGCGGGTCTTAATCTTGAATACTCACTTGCAAGTAATAGGCACATCACCGGGTGGAAGAGGGACAAACTACCAGGTACGAGTGTGCTCGAATGCCGCCAACTCAGCAGACATGGAGGTCTGCCACTCAGGAATCTGAGCAGGCTCACGGTAGGAAGTCGGCTCTGGAGTACCACATACAGTAGCAGGAAGGGCAGACAGGTCCGGCGGTAGTGTAGCAAGGCTAAGGCGGTCAGGAGGACATCGCTCACGAGGTGGGTTGCGGCGCATATGAGTATCATCCACATGACACTTGCTGGAGCAGACAGGAACAGAATCTGGGGGCACTGGAAGCGATGGAACAGAAGGGGGTCGCCGAGTGTAGTGATATGGAAGGGGGACGACGAGCGTGTCAGAGGGATAGGTAGGTGGCGAAGTGAAGGAGTGAGAAAGTGACGGAGTAGACGGCGACAGGGGAAGAGGAGGTGACAGAGTAGACTGCAGCAAGGGAATAGTACGTGGACATACCAGAGGAGAGGATGCATGAGGCGGAGAGAAGGGAAGAGTGAGAAATTGCACGTCAGAGGGAGTAACGGATGAGTGTGAGGTCGAGTGGACAGAAGACACGAACAAATGGTGGGACTCGTCAAAGGTAACATCACGTGAGATGCGAAGTCGACGTGCAACATGATCTTAACATCGATAGTCCTTATGCTCAGTATTGTATCCAAGAAAGGCACAAGAAACGGACTGAGCAGGGAGCTTAGTGCGCTCACGTGTAGGGAGAAGAACATAACACCGACAATCAAAAATACGAAGAAGAGTGTAACGTGGGGGTCGAGAGTACAAACACTCACCAGGACACTAACCCTAAAGGAAAGTGGAGGGGTGCAGGTTAATAAGATAGACAGCGGTGAAAAAAGCCTCTGCCCAGAAATGAGGAGGAATGTGGGAGGAGATAAGAAGGGTGTGAGCTGTCTCAATAATGTGGCGGTGTTTCCTTTTGGCGGTGTCATTCTGAGTGTGTTCACCGGGACAGGCAAGCTGAGGGAGAGTGTCGTAGGTAGCTAGCAGATCTCGAAAGACATAAGAGAGATACTCCCCCCATGAGTCAGAAAAGAGAATGCGTATAGAAGCAGAAAATTGTGTACGCACCATAGCTGAAAAAGTAGCATAGATCTGAAAAAATTCAGATCGAGAATGCATAAAGTAGACCCAACAATAACGAGAATAGTAATCAACAAAAAGAACATAATAGCGGTGTCCGTATTTGTATACAAAAGGTGTGGGTCCTCATACATCAAAATGAACTAAATCAAAAGGACGCTGAGACTTGGACATAATAGATGGATAGGAAAGTTGTAACAGTTTACCTAGCTTACAACTCGAACAAGAGTGAGACCGATCAATAGAAACACGACTAAGGAAACCATGACTAATGAGAGAAGTCAGACGTGAACCACTAGGATGACCAAGACGGTGATTCCACTGAGAGAAACTCACTGAAGGAAGGCAAAGGGAGGAAGCTGCACGTGACGATAAAGTGGGTGGAAGGTGGAGACGATCAAGGACGTACACCCCACTACGACGACGACCAGCTCGAAGGAGTGTCCCAGTCAGACGATCATGCACACTGCATGTAAACTCATCAAAAATAACAAGACACCTGTGGGATGTGAGTTGGCTGGCGAATATAAGGTTCATGGATAACTTGGGTATGTAGGCAACATCGAGTACATGAAAATTGCTAGTATGAAGGAGGCCACGACTGGTGATGAGGTGAGTGGTGTCATCTGCCACCATGATACTAATGGTCGAGGAGACGGGCTAACAGGATAAGAGGTGGGCAGCATCAATGGTCATGTGAAATGAGGTTCCAGAGTCAAACAACCAATCGGAGGGGGAGATATCTGCAGAGGTGGAGGCAGACGGTTGAGAGGAGCGAGGTTGTGAAGCTTGTGGGAGAGATGTTGGGCAATCAGCTGAGTAAGCTCAGATATGGAGAAAGGCTGAGTTGGAGCTGAAAAATGAACGGGAGGTGCACCAGGAGCACACTGTTGAATAGAGAGCTGAGCACCGGGAGCACACTGGTGAATAGACTCCTGATCCCTCCAAAGTTTGTGATGATTAGATGTGACATGACCAAGACACCGACAGTAGTGGCAGCGGACATGCAGGTGATGAGGAGCACTGGACTAAGCAGCAGAGGGCACTGGAGGAAGAGTCCCCTCAGCAATCACCAAGGCCTTCTGGAGGAAGAAGGAATAGGAGCGAACTGATGCCATCGAATCAAAAAGGAAGACGGAGGGGTCTGGCCAGCTGCAGGAGCAGCGAACGGGCTCCGCGAGAAGAGCGTGATCGGCTGGAGCGTCCGGATCGGCTGGAGCGTCCGGATCGCTGGAGCTGCAGGAATCTGCCAAAATTTGGAAGTCCAAGTAGGAGTAGCAACCTCAGAAGGCCTTAGAAGGCGGCTCCTGTCGAGGGAAAATAATGCGGAAGGCGGAAGCTCAACGGGAGGACTGCGTCGAAGGAGCAGAAGCCTATCGGGAGGGCTGCGTCGATCCGGAGAGGTCGGGTCCGGCGATGGCCGGGTGCGATGAGGGCGGGCGGGTTCGGCGACTCCTGCGCACGAATCGCGGTATCAGGCGGTATTGGAGAGCACGGCAGACGGAAGAGATGCGGAAGGCGACGGAAGACGTGCTGCGTCAGCTGGAGCACCTAGGGTTTGGAACCTAGTTCTGATTTCATGATAGGAATGAAAAAAGGATAGAGTAGTTTGAATCTGAGCAAATGGTCTTGCAATGAACAAGAATTCAAGTTGAAGAGGTCTTGCAATGAACAAGAATTCAAGTTGAAGAGGATAGACTAGTTAGAATTTGAGCATAGTTTGCTGACAGATACCAAATTGTGTTTGAATTTGTAAAGTGATGGAAGGAGTAAGTATGATGTTGCCAAATGTGGGTCCAGGGGAGGTAAAGTGCAGGAAATCGGACGGACGAGATCCGCTGCATTTTACCGTAAAGTGCAATCTAATGGACGCGAGTGCATTGAGATGCGTGCACATCTCAGCGCACATATTTCAAAGCAGTGCGCGAGAGATCAAAGCGTGTACGGATCTTGGCGCGAGCTGAGATGCACTCGCACCCGTCAGATCTCGCGCACTGCACGGTGCAGTGCATTTCCTGCACTGCACCACCCCCGGACCCGCCAAATGTGTAATCAACAAGGATGACCCATCTGGCAACTAAACTGTGAGAGCTGGACTGGTTTTTTTTTTTTGAGAATATATTGAAGTAATAAGTGATATGGTTGGTGGCCCCACTGTTGATTGGCTGAGTATTATCAGGATGACTAATAGATAAGTGTGAGCAGATAACTGCCAATTTATGAGCTAAATCCTCTGAGATGGAAGAAGAATTTTGAACTGAATAGAACCGGACGTGCAAATAGTCAAAATGAATCGCAGCAAATGATAATAAGCGTTTTTTTACGTGGAAAATCGGAAAAGCGTGAAAAACCATGTGACTGAAACTGTGTCGAACCAAAATCCATCATCTTCTTAGAGTTTTACAGAGTTTGGTTTGATCTCGGTTGACAACACGTCGCTACTCCATTACAGGTACAGGAAATGAGGAAAAATAGTTAAGTTTTTGGAGGCTCGATGGAAGCACTCTGGCCTTGGAGTGTTGTTGAGCTCGCGAAACCTGTATGGAAGCATTCAGGCCTAGAAATTTTCAAAGTCAACGGAGCTTCTGGGGTAAGCGCTCTCGTTGATGCGGAGACTTGATGGGAGCGCTCTCGCAGAGGCGATTGGCATGACTTGGGGCATGTTAGAACCTGAGCACAAGGAGGAGAGCGGGGAGAATTCCTGAGCGGAAAATCGGCCTAAGTCCACCATCTCGCCAGAAAACCCAGAGCTCTCTTTTGCCTCTGCAGTTGTCTATCTTCAAATGAAGTCTTGGGGACTTATTTATAGTTTTCTGGAGGGTCATGGTGGTAATTGCGTCGGGGAGTGATTTGTGTTGCCGAATGGTGTTGCTCTGTTTCGATCACCTAGATGATCATTTTCGTCAAAATGACGAGAGTACCTTCCTTCCCCCCAGGCAGTTCGGGTGGCCCAGACATGGTGCCCGGAGACAGCAACGGTAGCCGGAGGTGGCTGGCGGCGAAGGAGGCGGTGGAGGCAGCGGCGCCGTTAGCAATGCGCGCACGTGCGCTTGCATGCCTGTGAGGCATGTGTTTGGCTTTGCCCTCTTCTGATTGGTCTTCCCCACGCATCCTTGGTCCGAACTTTTCTGATTTGATCCAGAAATTACAGGGGGAACCCCATCAATACTGCTTCTCATTTGCCTGAGTTGATATTTTAAAATGACGCGAGGGAAAATTAGAAAGTGAGGGGATACATGAGGTTTTCTTGAAAAGTGTTTCCTGAAAAGGTTGACTAGGTTGTGATCCAATCACTGTCGACGGGAGAGGTATGGTTCTAGTTTGAATTGACTGACAGAAATGAGACATGGAAGTCTTCTTATGAGATAACAATAATGTTTGTTATTGTAACGTAGCAAGGTGAAACGCCTCTTGTATATGGCGTATTCTTCATTAAGTTATAGGGGACTAAGCGCAGTACAACACTGTAACGGGATTAGTATATTAGTGGTACAGTTATAAATAAATGTTTAATCTTATTGGGTGTGAAGGCTATACATATAGCCTAATGGTTTGTAATGGATATGAGCAGATAGCAACAACCATATCGGACATGCGTATTTTCTAAAGAAATGTAATAACATATTCTTCTTGTTCTTATACTGTAACTCTCCCCTTCTTCTCTCATTGTCCAGTTCGTCTCTCTTCTCAAGACATCTTCTCCTCTAATATTCGTCTAAGTTACCTTCATCTCGTCCCCATCTTCGTCTCTCTTCTCCATCCATCTCCTCTTCCAACCTTCGTCCATGACAGACAACTATACTTCTAGCGCAGGCGATCTCTCCGACGCTCTCGATCATTACAAATGGTGCTCATGTTGAGATGCTCATTCCCATCAACGAATTTCAAGATTCACCAAATGATGATGTTTCCTTCTTTCCAATTGATGTGGAGCGGAGACGCGGACCCGCGGCGGAGGACGAGTTTTGGGCCTGTTCGGGGTCGATTGGCTACTTAGCATATATGGCATACCCGGATTGATGATCCGACTACACGGATGCATCCGGCACATCGTTCCGACACGATTTTATATATTACATTGTCATTTTTTGATTTATTTTTTACATAATCAGGCTACCTCATCTCCAACCAATCATAGTCGACGATGGTGGTGTTGAAACTGAAATTTCGGTCTTTAGTGGAGTTCACCCTTGGGGAAGGGGTGATCGCACGCTTACTTCTCTCCTGCAAGCCAAATAGCAAAAAGAAACGGGAACTGACCCAAGGGCTCGGCGTGAAGGTCTCACCACACATCCGGAAGATCTTAGAGCGCTTCCTCTCCCTAGCCAAAGGCCGAGCTAAGGCTACCTCAGAAGGCGCAAGAAGACCTCAACACCGGTAAGCATGTCTTTTGAGGTGTCACTTGGGTCTTATTTATAGTTTTCTGAAGATGACCTGCAAATAGCCAACCTCTGATGTTTTGAACAGCTATGTGCAGCCCAACTGGGTCTGCCAACAGCGTAACTCCGCTGTTCTAATAAGCTATTCGCACCCCTGGCAAGGGCACCCAGGTAATTCTACCTCTGGGCCTCACTGGGCAGGTTCCAAGGATCTAAAGGCCGGCCCGCCACAACTCTCCACCTCGCTAAGGCAGATGCGACCTGTCTCTCGCAGCTCGCCCTCCCTCCTTGGGCGAGCGCGAGCTAGGCCGTCGCAGCCCGCCGATCCTTGCTTTGGGGCGAGCTGGCGGGCTGGCGGCCAGGTTGTAACGCCCCGAAAATCATATTTGAGTCGGTCGCGTAAAAAAGGATTTTTGGTGCCGGTATTGGGGTACACGGCCTAGGACACGGGCGTGTCCAAGGCCGTGTCTGGCTGGTGATTTTTGGTCGTTTTCATCCCGAGAAGGACACGGCCAGGAACACGGCTTCATGACACGGGCGTGTCATTTAACACGGGTGTGTGCATACCCGTGTCTGTACCCGTGTTCAGTTGGGTCGTGTCGGTTGGCGTGGCGGTTATGCGTGACACGCCCCCGGTCATGTCGAGGACCCGACATGGGCTTGTCAGGTGAGACACGGGCGTGTCTTTGCCCGTGTGTCTTTTCTTCGTTCGACGATCGTGCCTCGATCAAGGCACACGGCCTGGGACACGACCGTGTGCGAGGCCGTGTTCGGCCCAGGTCTGGGGAATTTTGTGCAGATCTGAGCCGTTCGTTTTCTTTAATTGAGATCCAATGGCCCAGGTGGTTTCCTGCTCTGCTAAGGCCGGGAATAGAGGAGTTAATCCTTCATTTCTCTCCAACCATTCTCTCTCTCAAGGAGTTGGAAAGAGGAGGAAGAAGGAAGGGATTTCGGCCGCCGGCTGGGCATCGGAGCACCATTTTGAGATCTGAGAGTGGATCCGTGGAGGAAAGTTCGTTGCAAAGATTTCCATCCGTGTAGTTTTTCCATGGCGCCAAAGCGGACTACAAGGGTAACGATTCTCTACTTGAGCATGTGAAGCTCTTTCTTTCTGCATAGAGAATCCCGCTCCCGCGAGTGTGTGGTGAGTGCGTGGTGTTCCTTGGGGTTGATGTGAATAGTCCCCCTTGTGTTGCATATAGAGTCCGGGATCGAAGTACGGGGATAGGCATTGTGTGTGAAGCCTACTCGGACGTGTATTGTTTGGATCGGTGATGTTGCATTTGATATGTTGTGCCGGAGAAGACTCTGTGCTTTGGGTTTTCGGGTTTCTACGCAGTAGATTGCAGCAGGGATCCTTGGAGGTTAGCTCCAAGGCACACCCGAAAAACTGAGCAGAATCGTTGTTCTGCTAACTTGGCGGTCTGGGAATCGGTCTTGAACATAACTGGGTTATGTGTTTGTTTGGAAATTTTGGCATCCGAGAGAAGCTTGGCCCGCACGTAGTACTTAAATTGTCTAGGCGGCGTGAGCAACGGGCAAGTGGAATCGGACCTAGGCTATGTGGTTCGGTGCGAGAGACCCGAAAAGCGGACTGGCCGTTGGCATAGTCGGGAGCCTTAGACAGAAAGGCTAAATGCTCACATGGTTGCCATCTTTGGGATGGTGGTGAAGACGCTGAAATGTCAGGATTCACCGTTAATGTGCGCTGAGTGCACGGGGTGTTTAGCCGTGCGAGCCTACACCTGTGGCGAAATATATAGTTGCACTTTATTGTTTAGTTGGCCTAATGACATGCATGGAAAGAGCACCGCCGTCCCGAGTAAGGGGGCGGGGTCGTTATAATTTGGTCGGCTTTTGGCTGACCGTTGCTTTGTTTGCCACCGTGCGGTGGAATTGTGCGTGCAGGTGCTGCGGAGCCGAGTACCAAATAGCAGGTTGGAGCCCATATTGCTGTGCTGGCCCTAGAAGGTCGTAAAGAATAGTTATACTTTACTTTTGTCATGTATGGCCGGCCTGCGAGCCGATGTATGGAAAACACTATTTATTAAGTGAACTGTTGTAAGGTCATAAGACCATGTACCTTTCAGTGTACTTTGGGTTTCATTCCAGTAGTGTGGTTGTGGACATTCATGTTTATTGGATTTAAGTTTTGGGTTCTTTCAACTTTAAAAGCTTCCGCTAGAATGCTCTGTGTAGGACGAGTAGTCTTAATTGGATGGTTTGAATATTCTTATGTAACCCTTTCGACTGTCTGTGGTATATGGCGTCGGGTTCCAGCTGGACCTTCTGTTATATGTCATGCGACAGATGGGGGTGTTACAATTTGGTATCAGACTTCTGGTTACGGTCAGGATTAAATGAATTCGTGGGCGAATTCTTTTAAGGGGTGGTGAGCACATGTGTGCGTCATCGTTATAACATCAAAAAGAACTCATGAATGTCCACTTAGGAATGAAAAATACACTTGTTTTCTGGAATCTGAGTGTTGCAATGATTGCTTTTAGCAATTTGTTTGTCGTCTAATCGTGTGTCTTTGCTACTATAGGCAGCTAGGAGCGGTGTTGGTCAGTCAGAGCGTCCGCAATCGGCGGAAAGTAGTGTACCAAGGGACGTGCCTACAACACCTCCTTCAGCGGAAACCATCAGGATGGTGGCTGAAGCCGTATTTGCAATGATAAATGCCCAACCTGCAAGGCAAATGCATCACGCACCTCCTGCGAATGAGCAAGAACCGGTTAGGGCGGCAGAGCCGAGATTGTTGGAGCGCGCAGCAGTTGATCTGGTAGAGTCGAGGAGAGCTACGGAGAAGCAGCTTAAGCATGTAATGGGCTTTAATCCTCCGAGGTTCGATGGGGTTGGAACGCCAGCTCAAGCTGAGGACTGGCTCTCTTCGATAATGAGGGTCCTGATATCTACGTTAACTGAGGAGTGGCAGAAGACCACCATAGCGACTTTCCTTTTGGTGGGTGAAGCGAGGCTGTGGTGGGATGAGTTGGAGTTTCATCTCTTAGTGGGTAGGCAGCTTGCTGATGTGCCTATGGAGGAATTTTTGAGGTTGTTCCTAGCCAGATTTGTACCCTCTGCTCAGAAGTTGGAGATGGAGAATCAGTATCTTGGGCTGACTCAGGGAGCCAGAAGCGTGGACGAGTATCTTCATGAGTTCACATGGTTGGATCGTTATGCTGGTGCTACGTTTATGGAAGAAGAACGGAAGACCAACCGGTTTTATGAGGGTCTACGGGGCGACCTACAGTTACTACTTGTTGGGCCTAAGGCGCAAGGCTTCCTAGCCTTGGTCAATTCGGCCCGATCGTTGGAGAAGGTCATTAAGAAAGTTCAAGAGAAGAAGGACCCAGGAGAAAAGAAGTCCGAGTTCAAGGTGTCAAATAATAAGTCAAGTTTTCATAGATGGAACAAGAAGCGGAGGACTTCGAACTCAGCCCCTTCGGCTGATGCGTCGGGGGCAACTACAAGTCGAGTCCCAGGAGCTTGCTACAACTGCGGGAAGACGGGGCATTTTGCTCGTGAGTGTTGGAGTGGACGTTCAAAGTCCGAGAGGAAGTCTGAGCGACTTATGAGGAGAAAGGGAAGGCGGTGGAGTCAACCGCGTCCCATCATGCTCCAGCCCAGCCTAGAGTCTACAACCTTGGTCTGCAAGAGGCCATAAAGCAAGCGGACGTGGTGACAGGTATGAGTTAAATTACAGTGGTTTAAATTTTATAGTTGTTACCTTCATATTTGTTAGCTTACTTTTGTTGGTGCTAGACTTTGTGTTGATCTTTGAGTTTTAGGCGAAAGCCCTGTTTGATACGGGAGCATCACATTCCTTCTTGTCCGAAAAATTCATATCGCGCATCGGGGTTCCATCCTCGATGGCAAAAGACAAGTTGGATGTGTTGCTGCCCAATGGGTGCTTGATGCGCGCGGATAGGGTCTGCGTTGTGAAGATTCGGATTGGAGACCGGGAGTTTGATTGGCGGGCGTTGGTTCTACCGTTAGTGGGGTTCGACGTAATATTCGGTATGGATTGGCTCTCGGAGCAGGGTGCATGCATTGATTACAACCGTAAGGAAGTTAAGTTGGGTCTGAACACCGATCGGGAGACTACTTTTGCGGGCATGAAGGGGTCGGGTAAGATTTTGATGTCAGCCCTTCAGGTGATTAAGTCAGTTCGGTCTGGGGAAGAGCTGTTTGTCACATTAGTGCAGACTTCGACGCCTAAGCCAGGTCTTGGCAGTATCCCAGTTGTGTCTGAGTATCCCGATGTGTTCCCAGATGATCTCCAAGGAGCCCCTCCTCAGCGGGAGATTGATTTTACCATTGAGCTGGTACCGGGTGTCAAACCGGTGTCACGCTCTCCATATTGGATAGCGCCATGAGAGATGGCAGAGTTGAAGGTGCAACTGCAGGAGTTGTTAGAGCAAGGTTATGTGCGTCCAAGTTCGTCGCCTTGGAGCGCACCCGTTCTCTTTGTTAAGAAGAAAGATGAGAGCTTGCGGCTTTGTATCGACTACCGGGAATTGAACAAGCTTACGGAGAACAACAAATATCTGATCCCCAGGATTGACGATCTATTTGATCAGTTGGTTGGGTCAACGGTATATTCGAAGTTAGATCTGAAGTCCGGTTGCTACCAATTGAGGATAAGGGAGAGCGACATCCCAAAGACAACATTCAGTACGCGATTTGGGCATTACGAGTTCACGGTCATGCCGTTTGGGTTGACGAATGCGCCATCCGTATTTATGGATCTGATGAACAGGACGTTCAGAGAGTACCTAGATCGTTTCGTGATAGTATTTATCGACGATATCCCGGTGTACTCGCAGTGTGAAGAGGACCATTACAATCATCTACACATGGTGTTGGAGACGTTGAGCAGGAATCAGTTGTATGCTAAGTTCTGCAAGTGTGAATTCTGGTTATCCTCGATAGCGTTCCTTGGTCATGTTGTTAGTGGAGAGGGGATAGCTGTGGATCTGGCGAAGATAGTGGTGATAAGAGAGTGGCCTGCTTTGACTACAGTGGCAGAGGTCCGGAGTTTTCTGGGGCTTGCTGGCTACTACAGGCGCTTCGTAGAGAACTTCTCGCGGATAGCGCTACCACTCACGACGTTGACTAGGAAGGATCACAAGTTTGTGTGGTCTCCGGAGTGCGAACGGGCTTTTGAAGAGTTGAAGAGGCGGTTGACCACGACGCCTATTTTATGTTCGCCAAGTGGAACCGAAGGGTTCGAGATCTATAGTGATGCTTCGGGTACTGGTTTGGGCTGTGTTCTGTTACAGCAAGGGAGAGTGATAGCCTATGGTTCACGACAACTGAAGGTTCATGAGAGGAATTATCCGGTCCATGACTTAGAGTTAGCGGCCGTGATATTTGCTCTAAAGCTTTGGAGGCACTACCTGTACGGTGTGAAGGTCGATATTTACACCGATCATAAGAGCTTGAAGTACCTGTTGGACCAAAAGGATCTGAACATGAGGCATCGGAGATGGATGGAGTTCTTAGGGGACTACACCTTCAAGATACATTATGTGTCTGGGAAAGGAAATGCAGTGGCGGATGCGTTGAATCGCAGGACTCCGGCACAGGCCAACTGGTTATCGGTACATGATGAGAGATTGTCCATGAGTTGGAGGCTTTGGAGATATCTTGTGTCGACAAGCAGTCTAGTGCCGAGGCGAAACTGTTTTGGACAGAGGTGCAGTGTGACCTAGCGGATAGAGTTCGGTGGGCTTTGGTTCAGGATAACAGCATGAAGCAGATCTTGGATGAATCATTGGATGGGTCAAATTCCCAATTTGCTTGTTGAAGATGGTTTGCTAAGGAAGGACGGTCGCCTATGCGTTCCTAGTGCGGATAATCTTCGGGAGGAGTTGATGTATGAGGCTCATCATACCAAGTACTCAATCCACCCGGGAAGCACGAAGATGTATAGAGACATGAAGAAATTATTCTGGTGGCCGGGTTTGAAGAAGGATGTAGCACTGTATGTGGCCAAGTGTCGTACATGTGCATTGGTGAAGGCGGAATGTCAGAAACCCGGAGGTTTCTTGAAGCCCCTACCTATCCCAGAATGGAAATTCGATGACATATCTATGGATTTTGTGCATGGTTTGTCGAAGTCACAGAAGGGAAACGACGCCATTTGGGTGATCGTAGATAGGTTGACAAAGGTGTCGCACTTTATCCCGGTCAGGAAGGAAGATCCGGTGGAAAAGTTAGTCAAACTCTATGTGGAGAATATTGTACGATTGCACGGTGTGCCCCGCAGTATTGTTAGTGACCGAGATGGACGCTTTACGTCGAAGGATTGGAGGTTGCACCTTCAACTCTGCCATCTCTCTTGGCGCTATCCGATATGGAGAGCGTGACACTGGTTTGGCACCCGGTACCAGCTCAATGGTAAAATCAATCTCCCGCTGAGGAGGAGCTCCTGGGAGATCATCTGGGAACACATCGGGATACTCGGACACAACTGGTATACTGTCAAGACTTAGCTTAGGCGTCGAAGTCTGCACTAGAGTGACAAACAGCTCTGCCCCAGACAGAACTGCCTTGAACACCTGAAGGGCTGACATCAAAATCTTACCCGACCCCTTCATGCCCACAAAAGTAGTCTCCCGATCGGTGTTCAGACCCAACTTCACTTCCTTACGGTTGCAATCAATGCATGCACCCTGCTCCGAGAGCCAATCCATACTGAATATTACGTCGAACTCCACTAACGGTAGAACCAACGCCCGCAAATCAAACTCTCGGTCTCCAATCTGAATCTTCACAACACAAACCTTATCCGCGCGCATCAAGCACCCATTGGGCAGCAACACATCCAACTTGTCTTTTGTCATCGAGGATGGAACCCTGATGCGAGATATGAATTTTTCGAACAAGAAGGAATGCGATGCTCCCGTATCAAACAGGGCTCTCGCCGGAAACTCAAAGATCAACACAAAACCTAGCACCAACAAAAGTAAGCTAACAAATACGAAGGTAACAACTATAAAAGTTAAACCACTAAATTTTAAATCATACCTGTCACCACGTCCGCTTGCTTTATGGCCTCTTGCAGACCAAGGTTGTAGACTCTAGGCTGGGCTGGATCATGATGGGACGCGGTTGACTCCACCGCCTTCCCTTTCTCCTCATAAGTCGCTCCAGACTTCCTCTCGGACTTTGAACGTCCACTCCAACACTCACGAGCAAAGTGCCCCGTCTTCCCGCAGTTGTAGCAAGCTCCTAGGACTCGACTTGTAGTTGCCCCCAACGCATCAGCCGAAGGGGCTGAGTTCGAAGTCCTCCGCTTCTTGTTCCATCTGCGGAAACTTGACTTGTTATTTGGCACCTTGAACTCAGACTTCTTTTCTCCCGGGTCCTTCTTCTCTTGAACTTTCTTAACGACCTTCTCCAACGATCGGGCCGAATTGACCAAGGCTAGGAAGCCTTGCGCCTTAGGCCCAATAAGTAGTAACTGTAGGTCGCCGCGTAGACCCTCATAAAACCGGTTGGTCTTCCGTTCTTCTTCCATAAACGTATCACCGGCATAACGACCCAACCGTGTGAACTCATGAATATACTCGTCCACGCTTCTGACTCCCTGAGTCAGCCCAAGATACTGATTCTCCATCTCCAACTTTTGAGCAGAGGGTACAAATCTGACTAGGAACAACCTCAAAAATTCCTCCATAGGCACATCAGCAAGCTGCCTACCCCCTAAGAGATGAAACTCCAACTCATCCCACCACAGCCTCGCTTCACTCACCAAAAGGAAAGTCGCTATGGTGGTCTTCTGCCACTCCTCAGTTAACGTGGCTATCAGGACCCTCTTTATTGAAGAGAGCCAGTCCTCAGCTTGAGCTGGCGTTCTAACCCCATCGAACCTCGGAGGATTAAAGCTCATTACATGCTTAAGCTGCTTCTTCGTAGCTCTCCTCGGCTCTACCAGATCAACTACTGCGCGCTCCACCACTCTCGGCTCTACCGCCCTAACCGGTTCTTGCTCATTCGCAGGAGGTGCGCGATGCATTTGCCCTGCAGGCTGGGCATTTATCATTGCAAATACGGCTTCAGCCACCATCCTGATGGTTTCCGCTGAAGGAGGTGTTATAGGCACGTCACTTAGTGCACTACTTTCCGCTGATTGCGGACGCTCTGACTGACCAGCAGCTCTCCTAGCTGCTTATAGTAGCAAAGACACACGATTAGGCGACAAACAAATTGCTAAAAGCAATAATTGGAATACTCAGATTCCATAAAACAAGTGTATTTTTCATTCCTAAGTGGACATACATGTGTTCTTTTTGATGTTATAACGATGACGCACACATGTGCTCACCACCTCTTAAAAGAATTCGTCCACGAATTCATTTAAGTTTGACCGTAACCAGAAGTTTGATACCAAATTGTAACACCCTCATCCGTCACATGGCATATAACAGAAGGTCCAGCTGGAACCCGACGCCATATACCACAGACAGTCGAAAGGGTTACATAAGAATATTCAAACTATCCAATTAAGACTACTCGTCCTACACAGAGCATTCTAGTGGAAGCTTTTAAAGTTGAAAGAACCCAAAACTTAAATCCAATAAATATGAATGTCCACAACCAAAACCACTGGAATGAAACTCAAATACACTGAAAGGGTACATGGCCTTATGGACTTACAAATGTTCACTTAACAAAATAGTGTCTTACATACTTCGGCTCGCAGGCCGGCCACACATGACAAAAATAAAAAAAACTATTCTATTTGGCCTTCAAGGGACAGCACAGCAACATGGGCTCCAGCCCGCTATTTGGTACTCGGCTCCGCGGCACCTGCAAGCACAATTCCACCGCACGGTGGCAAACAAAGCAACGGTCAGCCAAAAGCCGACCAAATTATAACGACCCCGCCCCTTACTCGGGACGGCGGTGATCTATCCCTGCATAACATTATCCCAGCTAAACAATAAAGTGCAATTATATATTTCGCCACAGGTGTAGGCTCTCACGGCCAAACACCCTGTGCACTCAGGGCACATTAACGGTGAATCCTGACATTTCAGCGTCTTCACCACCATCCCAAAGATGGCAACCATGAGAGCATTTAGCCTTTCTGACCACCGTCTAAGGCTCGCCAACTATGCCAACGGCCAGTCCCCTTTTCGGGTCTCTCGCACCGAACCACATAGCCTAGGTCCGATTCCACTTGCCCGTTGTTCACGCTGCCTAGACAGTTTAAGTACTACGCGCGGGCCAAGCTTCTCTCGGATCCCAACATTTTCCAAACAATCACATAACCCAGTTATGATCAAGGCCGGTTCCCAGACCGCCAAGTTAGCAGAACAACGATTCCGCTTAGTTTTCCGGGTGCGCCTTGGAGCTAACCTCCAAGGATCCCTGCTGTAATCTACCGCGTAGAAACCCGAAAAACCCAAAGCATGGAGTCTTCTCCGACAAAACATATCAAATGCAACATCACCGATCTAGACAATACACGTCCGGGTAGGCTTCACACACAATGCCTATGTTCGTACTTCGATTCCGGACTCTATATGCAACACAAGGGGGACTATTCACATCAACCCCAAGGAACACCACGCATTCACCGCACACTCGCGGGAGCGGGATTCCCTATGCAGACAGAAAGAGCTTCATATGCTCAAGTAGAGAATCGTTACCCTTGTAGTCCGCTTTGGCGCCATGAAAAAACTACACGGATGGAAGTTTTCGCAATGAACTTTCCTCCACAGATCCGCTCTCAGATCACTAAACGGTGCTCCGATACTCTGCCGGCGGCCGGAATCCCTTCCTTCTTCCTCCTCTTTCCAACTCCTTGAGAGAGAGAATGGTTGGAGAGAAATGAAGGATTAACTCCCCTATTCCCGGCCTTAACAGAGCAGAAAACCACCTGCGCCATTGGATCTCAATTAAAGAAAACGAACGGCTCAGATCCGCTCAAAAATCTCCAAACCTGGGCCGAACACGGCTTGGCACACGGTCGTGTCCCACGTCGTGTGCCTCGATCCAGGCACGATCGTCGAACGAAGGAAAGACACACGGGCAAAGACACGCATGTGTCTCACCTGACACGCCCGTGTCGGGTTCCTCGACACGCCCGTGTCCGGGGGCGTGTTACCCATAACCGCCACGCCAACAGACACGACCCAACTGAACACGGGTACTGACACGGGTAGGCACACGCCCGTGTCAAATGACACGCCCGTGTCATTTAGCCGTGTTCCTGGTCGTGTCCTTCTCGGGATGAAAACGGCCAAAAATCACCAGCCAGACACGGCCTTGGACACGCCCGTGTCCTAGGCCGTGTACCCCTATACAGGCACCAAAAATCCCTTTTTACGCGACTGACTCGAATACGATTTTCGGGGCGTTACATACGGACTACAATCCTCTATAGCGACGTCGGTGGCGGCCTGGTGCACCCAGGTAGGGAAGGATGATCCTGGTTCGGCCGGGTTCGGCTGCAACTCAGTTGGTGATGAGGACTGTTGAAGGTTTCTTATCAAGGGTGTTCCGGGTTCGAAACCTGGCACCAACAACCTACTGTTGCTGAGAAACAGGTTCAGTGACTTGGTTGGGGTGTACGGACTGCAGTCCTCTATAGAGACGCCGGTGGCGGCTTGGTGAGCCCGGGTAGGGAAGGATGATCCTGGTTCGGCCGGGTCGTTACAACTACCCTTATCCCCCTTTTGCACCATCAAATCCCTCCACTACCCCTAGCCCTCTTTCTCCCCTAGCCGCCTCTTCCCATCCAGTCACCCTACCTTGTGTTGTCCCTCTCCAAGTAGCTAGCCCTCCCACAAACAACCCAGATCTGCCCCTACAATCCATTGGATCATCTCCAGCCCGCCACCATCCCACCCGCCTATTGTTTTCCCTATTCCTGAAGCTGCTACTCTCCCATAGCTCATTTTTCTGGACCCAAACCTCCCGCCAACACATCCTCCACCGTAATACCAGCACCTCCAACCCAGATCTCTGCCCTTCAGTCTGGATCTCATCCTAATTTGCCAGATCCAGCCACAATCAAGTCATTCCAACCCTAATTCCCTCTAGATAGTCTCTATTGCGCTATACATCATCGGATCTCTACGCTTTGGGCAACCATCATACCTTGTGAGTGTTATTGTTATATAAACTTTAATTCTCAATATTAAAATAGGGTATTGTGATTTTATACTCGCTTGAATCTATAGTATCAGTGTTGTTTGTTCTAAATTATTTTATAATTTGCAGGACTTATTTGCAGCTCTCTCTCTTTGGCCCTCCATGTGGTGGAAAAGCTAAGCATGTTTTGCTCCAAAGAATTATTTTGATATTGCTAAAATCAAATACATGTGATCTAATTATTTATTGTCTAATTTTGATTCTCTGTTGGGCTTTACATTGCATGTAGGGTTAAGTCATCATTCATCTGTCGTCTATAGATTCGTTATGCGTCAATGAGTATCAAAGCCAGGTTGCGAGCACTCTTTTGATACGCAGTTGCAGAGTCTATAGGTTCCTTCATAGCTAGGTATCACCAATATTCCTCTCATCTATTTGGAGATCCCTACTCCACTTACACCCGCTCCCATAGAGACCCGTTAGGGAGATCCTCACATTACTACGATGATTATTCTAGATCACAGCATGCCACTTCCAGAGATCGTGTTGATCCATCGACATGATCTCACTATGCTTGAGACGATCAATATGACGATTGTCGTCGTTAATATCCCTACACGCAAGCGGATCGTGTTGATCTTTCAACACGACTCAATTATCTTAGAGATGATTATAATGAGGATCGATGTTTTGAGAAGGATCTCAAATGGCAACTTCGTATTGATGCCCCTTTTTTGATGGCTCACCGAGTCCTGAGTTTTTCAGTTATTAGCTCGTGTATATGGAGTATTATTTTGACCATTTTGAGTTATTCGGTGAGCGATGCATCAAGTTTGCGAAACTTAAGCTTTTAGATCCGGCGAGAGCATCTTGATCTAGCATTGAGAGGACCCACGAGTGAGATCGTCTTCATCGCATCACTAGTTGGGTGGAGATGAAGCATATTTTGTGTTAGAAGCATTTGCCCCCGTCATATTAGAGTCGCTTGCTCGAACAACAATTTTCCCTTCAGTAAGGATCAATGTCTGTCATTGAGTACATAGATCGCTTTAATGAGTTAGTTGTGAGGAGTGCTATCTGAGAGGAGCCAGCTATGATCACTTCCTGATTTCGGTCTGGACTTCGATCTGACATATATACTGAGTTGGTTTATCAAAGTTCGGAGTCCATTAAATAGTCAAATCATCTTGCCATCTGCAGTCGATTAGATTCAAACCTTGACCTCCGCAGTACGAGTCCCTCCCATACCGAGGTTACCACGATTCCTACCGTTGTCCTGTCAGACACGACAAAAATGATACTTGATATGGATGTCTCTCACCCCAGTGAGGTGATTAGTTTGGTGAGTGGTCTATCTTTTGTTTTTGACTCTTCTCTAGTGACCTGCGAGTGAGTCTAAGAGACCTATTGATTTTATCGTGTTGTGTCCCTCACCTACACCTCTTCTTCTGTCATGCACTGGGTTAGTTAGCATCCCTATCATAGACTCATTTCTTGACACTGCACCTATAGACCCATTCTTGAGAGTAGGTATATTCCCCTCTCCCCTTGTCATTGCTCTGCTCTGAATCATACCGCGACCGAGAGCCCGAAGCCTTATATTGATCTCGTAGCAGCTATCTCACATATTTATGGGGACGCTACCCCTTATGATTGTACTCATCTGGAGGATCATGACCATGTTGACAGGTTTTATGACAAGCCCCCTATTGAGCCTCCTGATGAATCACCACGTCCTCGTGAGGATAAGATTCAGTTGAGCCACTCATTTATGAGTATTGATTTATTGACGTCTCTCCCACTATTGTCTTGGATCTTGCCCTGGAGAATGGATCTTGAGTGGAGCATCAAGTATGTAGGTTTTTCCTTAAGTACACTTGAGCATACTCCCTTTATTTTGACAACCTACCTTATAATGCATTGCACTTTTGATGAGTTTGGGGACACACTGCTTGCTAACCCACCAGATGAGTTCTTTCTTTTCAGGGACACTTGTCATACTCTACAGTCACGTCTTCTAATTGATGTACATGATTTTAACTTAGGTAGTCATCGCACTCGTGATGACTTTTCATACATACCTCCTGGTGAGGCATTTAATATGTCATGTTCCCGGAGAGACATTTGGCTCTTTACGAGCTCGCATTTGAGTGTTGATTTCTTACACAATCATTTGGATACTAGTTGCGCACTCGATGAGTTTTTCTACTCTGCATCAAAAGAATCTCATGATAAGTCACCACATTTTAAAGACACACCGGTCATTATTATATTATCCCCCAGCGAGTGTGTTGTGCATGTCGTGTTTCATTTGCATCATTGGCATGAGTCTGTTGAGTCATTTCTTCATCATTTGCATGTGTCTGTTGAGTTGTTTATTCATCATTTGCATATGTGTCATGAGTCGGTCTGACATAAGATCAATATTAGTGATAAATCTTATAAATCACATGCATATGTTCAGTGACAAGAGCAGGAAAATTCAAGAAAGCGAGTAGGTGATGGTGAGAATACGCGTTGTGAGGCTTCGTGGGAGGCCTGCGAAAAGTTTGAGCATTATGCGAATGGATCACTACACAATCATGAGACGGATTGGGCTAATATCTATGATCTTAATATCCCGATGAGTATGTCCTATATTTAATGTTGAGGACGTAACGTCGTACTACAAGTCTCACGAGCATGTGGGCTTATTTTGTGGAGATCCTCTTGAGCCTACACCCCGACATCCATTGGAGCCTACACCCTACATCCATTGGAGCCTACACCCCCACAACCTTAGTCCTGCACCCAGTCAACTTTTGAGCCTAACTTGCATTTGGGTTAGTCATCTATGGCTTCACATTCCACAACAACGATCACACTGGGACTTCGAGCACATCAGTTGATTATTGAGAGCATTATAAATATCATGGCTCATGCATGCATAGCCGCGCCAGCCAGTCAGACACATGAGTAGCATTGACGAGGATACTTTCCCATCGACAGCACTCGGACAACCTCTGGTGGACCTCATCAAGTCTTACATGGCATATATCGAGAGAATTCTGATCTTTATTCATCAAGAGATGAATTCTTTCAAGCTGGGAAGAATGATGCGTACCCGCATAGTAGGACGGGTTTTGGGCACGTTCGGGACCGATTGGCTACTTACCTTACATGGCATACTCTGATTGATGATCTGACTACATGGATGTGTCTGGTCCGTCGATCCGACATGATTTCATATATTACATTGTCATTTTTGCTTTATTTTTGATGTAAACGGGCTACCCCATCTTCGGCCAATCATAGTGATCGATGGTGGGATACCCTAATATCTCATTATTATAAATAAGAATGTATGGGGGCTGCGATAAGCATTGCAAATTTTGGAGAAAATAAATCCCGAAATCTGGCGATCTCTCCATGGTGCCTCTATGGAACCCTAGGTGATGACACCTAGGCCCTCTCCCGCTCCCCAAAGGTAACTCGTACCCCTAGCCCTCTTTATCCACCATCAAATCCCTCCACCACCACCACCACAACTCTCCAAAGAGAGTCCCTCCCATTTTTAATGTTGTCCATAAAACTGATGTCAGATTCCTATCGTCGCCTGTCCAACCCTCTTCTCCCCTAACCGCCTCTTCTCACAGCCCATCCAGCCATCCTATATTTTGTTGACCCTCTCCAAGCAGTCAGCCCTCCCACAAATAACTCTGATCTGCCCCTACAAACCCCTGCATCATCTCCAGCCCGCCACCAACCAACCCGTTTGTTTTTTTCCATATTCCTAAAGCCGCAACCCACCCATAGCTCATTTTCCTGGACCCAAACCTCCCGCCAACACATACTCCAGCCTAACACCAATCCCTCCAACCCTTATCTCTGCCTTACAGTCCCAATCCCATCCTAATCTGTCAGATCCAGCCGCAGTCAAGTCATTCCAGCCCTAGTTCCCTCAAGATAGTCTTTATTGCGCTATACATCACCGGATCTCCATGCTTTGGGCAGCCACCATATCTTTTGAGTGTTATTGTTGTACGAACTTTAATTCTCAATATTAAAATATGGTATTGTGATTTCATCATCGCTTGGATCTATAATATCATTGTTGTTTGTTTTAGATTATTTTGTGATTTGCAGGACTTATTCATCGTGCTCTCTCTCTCTTTGGCCCTTCGTGCGGTGGAAAATTTAAGCCTTCTTTGCTCTGAAGAATTATTTTATTATTGCTAAAATCAAATGTGTGTGATTTAATTATTTATTATCTGATTTTGATTTCTCCGCTGGGCTTTGTATTGCATGTAGGGTTAGGTTATCGTTCATCCGCCGCCTATAGATTCATCCTGAGTACCAGTCCAACCCCAATTTGTCTAAAGGCCATGGAAGTAGCTCCTCCTGTAATCTTTCCTCGAGCTGATGGAAATATCAAAAAGATTGAGATGCTTGAAGATGTTTATGTGAAGAGGTTCTTCAATCAACATCCTGATTTTTTATATCACGATGCTGAAGGTTTAATGGATTTAATACCCCTCTGACTCGTGTATTTGCTTGGCAAGTTCTTGATTTGACAGAGCAGGGAGTTAATGAAGAGGAAGCAATGACAGTGTACAATATGGAATACATGGCCAAGAAGAAAGCCCGCCTCCAAGAGAAGAAAACACCACCAACAGTGGGAACGTTGTATGGGGTGTTGATGGAAAATATAGGGTGTTGACATCTCCATCAACACCCTATATTTTTTGATCGAGGACAAAACAATGGGAATGTTGTATTTCGGGCACTGATGGAATGCAACAAGATCAACATATAATATATTAGTGTTATAGTTGTAAATAAATGTTTAGTCGTGTTGGGTATGAAAATTATAAATATAGTTTAAGAGTTTGTCATGGATACGGAAGAAATGCAATTAGATAGTCATCTTGTTCTTGTAGAGTAGCTCTCCCCTTCCTCTTCTCTCCTTATCTAAATTGTCTCTTTTCTCAGCCATCTCCTCCTCTAGCCTTCATCTAAGTTCCCTTCGTCTCTTCCCTCTGCTTTATTTCTCTTCTCCGACCATCTACCATTAGTAAGTTCCATAGATGAAAATTTCATGAATATGATCATTTCATGCGTTTTGTAGATGACTTAAATTACTCAGCAATAGCTTTTAGTAAAATCTTAACCTTGATATATTGTTAAACCGAAACACAAATACTAACAAAAATTTTGCTCTTAATAAAAGTCACACTGAGGCGATTATGCCACTCATACTATTCCTAAAGTGCAACTTGATTGGTAATGCTAACATTAGTTACTAGAGGTGGTTCATCCTTTCATATAACATAGTCAATGTCGATCCATGCTAACTGTAGGAGAACTAAGATTGCGTTTGACGCGGCTTATCGCGGCTTATTTGCTCCGGTGAGGTTGGACAAAAATGTCATTGTCATACCAAAATCTTATGCCTCAAACTATTTTTTGTAACATTTGTGATACCAAATATATATTCTATGACAATGACATTTTTGTTTAGCCCTCACTGGAACAAATAAGATGCGATAAGCCGCGCCAAACGCAGCCTAAATCTTCCTAAAATTTATAATTATCACTATTTAATTCAAAATAGAAATACTAATAAGTTGAATAACTACAATAAATGTATACATGCTTACAATTTAGTAAGACTATAAAACTATATATATAATTTACTAAATCATATCATAAATCAAACCACATAAAATTTACCTCTAAGCTAAAATTTTAATTTAAAGTGAATTTATGTTTAAAGACTTTGTGATAAAATCATCAAATTTGACTCCATATGGGTAAATTAAAAATGGCAAACAAATAAAAAGGCTAACCTTTGAGTGGCGGCGGCTGTAATGGCGGACAAATAGACTTTTCGTCGGCATTCCACGATTCATAACCCTTGCTTCTCCTCTTCCTTCCACAGCAGATGCAGACGACGGTGATCACCACCACGAACGCCAACGCGCCCGCCGTAATCCCAATGATAACCGTCATCGATATCGAATCCGAGATGGACGAGAAGCTTAGAGGCGGCGGAGATGCCGGCACCGACTTCATTTTTGGCGGGGACCTGAAAGGTACAGTCTTATTTACTGTAGTCCCCCGCGAAGGCAGCGGTGGGCTCGCCGGCGGGAAGGAATCCATTCCAAAAGTCTCCGAAGAAACCCCACTACTTACTTTTTCAGTCTACCGCTTCATCCTCTACTTGGCGACGGCATTCCATAATAACTTCCGTCCCCCAATAACTGAAAGACAGACTTTTGAAATAGTATCTACAGCTCCAACATATGGTAGAGGGCTGGCATTTTGACTAGTTTCTTTCCAGCTCGGTTTTAAAAATATTGTATTTTTATGATGAACATGTAATGCTGCCAATTGGGGGTTTTAGGTAGAAGAAAGGGATTTATTCTTCACAATTGTATAAAATTGAAGCAATTCTTTTGTTTAAGTTTTTCTCGTAAGATAAGACAAAATATATAGTTTTATTGGTTGGTTGCTTTGAGATATTTATTATGCAGGTGCAAGATGCAGTTCATTAATGACTTAGCCGTTATTCTCTTTGATATGTTAAGTGTGGAAGAAATTTTCTCCCAAGTCCTCTCTCCTGATTCCTCACACGCCACTCTGCAGAGTAAAGCTGTGGCCGGCCATGAAATTCTTAAGGCTTTGTATGGGACAGTGTTTTTGTTTGGTTTTGTTCTTCTTGTCAAATCGGACTTTTTATAAAGGAGAATGGAGCTCAAAGGGTCAAGTTTAAAAGAGAGCTGTTGGTCCGGTTTGAAATCGAAATAAGTCAAAATGGTGCCCCAAACAGCGTCATTGGTCCAGTATCCTCCAATTTGAAACTGGTGATGAGGATGTCATTATTTATGACAATTAGGGGTGTGGTTAGCCAACTCCACATGATCTCCATCAAATTAGTGGGATCATGAGTTTGACCGGCACGCGCGATCACCCCACGCGATCTCCTGCTCACTAATCCCACTCGCGCACCATCCAAACCGTTGTCGCGTCGGGGCCGCTGACGCCGCCTCCACCGGCGATGTGCAACCCGCGCCCGCCCGACAGCGCCAAGGCGGGCGCCCGGCCGCAGGGGCGTTGTCGTCCGCCTGGCCGCGGGGCGCCGCCTGCATGGAGCCGTCGCCGCCTGGCAGTGGGACGTCGCCCGGCCGCGGGGTGCCGCCCGCAAGGAGCAGTTCCTTAATAGAAAAGCTGATTGAATAAGTTTACAACAAAAGACTTAAAATGATAAGACCTTCAAGCTTCAGATCTTCTGTTGTTCTTACTGAAGACAAGTTTCTGGAGCAGTTCCTTAATAGATTGATCTTCAAGTAGAATAGGTTAGGGTTTTCTTCTCCTTGATCTACTGCAGCTGGAAGAAGATCTGGATTTGAGTCTTGATTGACCCTCTCTTGTTCTTCTAAAATAAATCAAGAAAAACTAACTTCAGTTAGCATAGAACAATGCGTCATTTTCTTGTTTTATGATTTGAGCAACATCGGTGCTCTAATGCCCTAGCATGTCCCCTTTATATCTTTGACTTCTACAACGGTCTTGAGAAACGTCTTGTCATCGGCATGAACAAGAATAGAATAGTTTATCATTACTTTAAGCGTCACCACCAATTTTGAATCCCTCCAATCTGTACGGGCTCAAGGGTAATATTTAATCTCGTTTCATCAATAACGTTGAGTATAAACTCCATTCTCAGTGGTATCGGTCTTGGCACTGAGAACCCCATCATTCAGCTACATCTCCACGATATCGTTGAGTAGAGACTTCATTTTCAACGGTATATCAACGATACAAAGGACACTGTTGTACCTACTCAGCGGTATTGTCCACGATACAATGGACACTACTACACCTACTCAACGTTATAGTCCATCTTTACTCTAAACCTGTTTTAGAGTCAACAGTAATATGTCCTGCATAAACATGAAGTAGATATATGATGTAGGCTATAACGTCTACGCGATAGGTTTTACGTCTTAACATGTGACTCTCGCTATATCCCGCTTCTACACTCGCACAGAAAACTCAAACGCAGCTCACTCGTAGGGCAAGTTATCAGATTTATGCTAACGTACGGTAGCCACGCCGTTTTAAGATCGAACAATAAGCTATAGGTCGTTGTTCTCTCAAGCTAAATGGACCCACCCGGTTCGAACGAGCAATAGTTGTACCAAAAGGGATCTACCGAAAAGTTCGATTCGGAAAATGGTAGATCTCTCTCAACAAAAAGTGCGAGGGTTTGTCAAATCCTCTTCGGAAAAATATTCAAAATAGGATGAACAACAAAGTTATATCGGAGAGACAAACAGAAAAATTAACGATTCCGAAGTTACGCAAAAATCACATCCACCACAAGAAAATCTAGGAAGGAGAATCGCACACAAAGTAGAACGTATCGTTACCCAAACCAGAATAGATGATTCTGATTCACTCGTGGATCACTCTTCCGCGGTTCCGCCGGAGTCGCGCCGGATGGAGAGAAAAACTTTCCGCCTTCCTCGCTTCACGCCGGATGGAATCACCTTGGCTGGATCGGATTTGATTTTGGGGCTGGTCGTTTTTTGTTGGAAGGGGGCGGATCGGGTGGAGGAATTAGGTGGCTGCTCGGGTTGTGGAGGAGGGGGCTGCTCGGGTGTGTGATTGGTGGTGGCTGCTCGGGTAGAAGGAGAAAAATGAGGGAGGGAACGTAGATGCTGGCCGAAACTTGAGAGAGAGAGAAAAAGAAGAAGGCTGGCGGCTAGGGAGTCGTAGAGAGAGAAAGAGGGAGATACTCTTTTGGCAAGGATTAGGGTTACTTGGTTTTCATTTCACTTTTTTTTTAAAACAAAAACATTACATGCCTATTTATAGGCTTAACACAAAGTCTTGGCTATATGTAGCACAAATAAACATAAAAATAAAACACTCCAAATGTTAAATTAAAACATGATAAAAATATAAAAACTCTCAAGCTTAGAATAAAATAAGTTCAACTATTTAGTTGTCTTGCGCCGAGGGCGGAGATTGTAGCGTCGCTCCGCATGATTGTCATGACGCCGCAAGTCTTTGATTGGAGACGGAGAAGAATCATCCGCGAGCATGTTGACATCATCTTCTATAGGTTGGAGGTCGTCATCTCCATCAACCCTCCCCCGCTCAGAAGGACTCATCATCGATGAGTTGGCATGCAGGTACTGGCGCAGAAGAGTATCATCCAAACGAGCCACCTCCGATTCCAGAAGCCAAGAGTCATCGGAGGCCGGACGATCTCGCCAACATATCAAGTATCGGCGAACACCACCACTAGGAGAGGCGTGGTGGATTGTGTGTGTGTGTGTGGGTGGGTGGGTGGGGGGTTCTGTTTGTTCAGTAGATTGTTGAACCTTCTTGGAATTATTTGGTGCTTATGTAATTGGCAAGTTTCGATCCCTCATTACATTTGTGCTCATGTGGTTATCATACATTGTGATAATTTAGATCATCAATTTGAGACATTTCTACCTGCGGTTGACATCTACTACCATCATTATGCAATCACTAATTTCTATTGTTGTTAAATATGAAAAATAATTTGGATAAGGGCCTAAATATCCCATTGTAGCCTAGGGTCCTTTTTAATCCATTTTCTCAACATGAACTCTACAGAAATTCCTCAATCCTCAATAGTGATGGCACTCATTATCTATGACTTCTTACATTCTGTAATAGTGGCATTGGATGTGCCACATACAATGACAATGATAACATCTTCCGTTGAGTTGGAAGATTGAACATTGCTTGGTTGCATATGTTTTTCGTAGATTGATTTGACCTCATCACTCCCCTCCATATTTAAACCATTTGACGCTTATCACACATGTCAACAATCTTATTGCATGAATAGGTTCTTCGGTCATGCCACATGCTATAACTTTTATAGTGTCCCTCACTTGGAGTTTATTTGGCCATGTTGTACAATCTATTGGGTTTGCACCTGACGTGAGTTAGGGCTAAAATGAAGGTCCTTAAGATTGCTTATTCTAGTAACCTGAAAAGCTTCTTGTATTGAAATTTCCCTAGCTTCTAATAGGTTGATCACTTTGTACTGATTTTTTGCAAGGTAATTGAAATTGTCGACTGATTCCTTAGAAGGCAATGGAAATTGTCTACTGATTTCTTAGAAGGCAATGGAAATTGTCTACTGATTTCTTAGAAGGCAATGGAAATTGTCTACTTATTTCTTACAAGATAATGGAATTGTCCACTGATTTATTACAAGACAATGCAAATTGTCTGGTAGGGGTAGGCCCAATTTTACCCTCTTTTTTTCCACTTCAAAGATTTTATTCTTTTACTAGCAGCTATGCATATAGCCGACCCCACTATAGTGGGATAAAGGCTTGAGTATTGTACTAGCAGCTATGCATAGGGTCCCCCCTGCGGAGTAGTGTATCTGTCTATCACTCGATTTAGGCCGAGAGGACTCTTTGCACGTCGCTAGTATTTATAAAAACATATATACATTTTTTTGTTTTAATGCTAGCCATATATATATATATAAATTAAAATCATGCTTTCGGTTAGATTAGAGAAATTAAAATAGAATGACTCATATTCATTTGATGGTTCTATTTTAGGACCATAACCACCCCAAGTTAATCTTTTTAATATTGTATAGATAGCATGTGTGCTGAGAGGCTCTAATCTATGATAAAGAGCATCCTCAAATTCTGTTGATTTTTGAAGCAATGATGATTGTGGGCTCAAAGGGTGAATCCTTATCCTTGGTTTATTGTGGGAACTATAAGCGAGGTGCGTTTTAGCCTTTAGGTTTGATGATCCATGTTTCTTTTGTGCAAGACTCTTAAGATTAGTTTTGTATATGTCTACATAGAGAAAACTTTGGTTAAGGAGATGACAAAAACTCTAAAAATTGATTTATGTCATTTGAAAGTAATATTATGAGATTATTGGTTAACTTGATCAAAGTCCTATGGTTATGTATCTATGATCGACCCTGTAGATTCATTTCTTTTAATGATGACTAAACCTAATAGCCGGGGAGTTCATGTAGGGAGCATTGAGTTAAGCTTGAGTTTCAGACTAGAGGTCTGCTCACTTTAAAGAAGTATGCTGCAACTTCTAAGCATTCTAATAAAATTAAATTAAGTTTACTAAGGAAGCATTACATTAATAAACTACTCTTAAACACATAAAGAGCCAATTAGTCAAAATATATCATTGACGTATCATCATTCATCAAAATAATATATAAAGTCCCAATAGAAAGTCCAAGTGCATACAAAGTTTTGGTATGCAGGCCCCAAAAATCCATAATAAAGTTTCTCAAAAAGAAAAGAAAGAAAGGTAGGATGAACTAAGTCTATCACATCGTTTTATTATCATGGCTTCTCGGGAGCATTACCAGATTTCACATGTGATCTTTTAGCCATCAAAACATCACCACGCAGCATTAAGTTCTCTAAGCTTCAAATCATAGACTCAATGCCAATAATAAGCTTCATTAGTAAATATTTTTTTTCTAATTATTAACAAGACTCATGATAGGAGAACAAGAGAACTTAAACAAACCTTTTTTCTTCTTCTTGTATATTTGTTCACAAAACTAAGTATTCACTAAACAAATTTGTCCAAAATCTCATAACGTTTTAAAATTACCTTATTATTTACTTATTACCTAAAACTTAAATGAAGCCAAATATCTTACATGCATGAATCTATCTTTATCTTGATAAACCACACTATCTTAAGACATGCGAGCTCATGGAAAGGTTAACTTTAACTAGTATTTGCAAGACATGATAATTATTGTCTATGGGTCACGATCCAAAAGTCACTAAACTAAATGGTGAGATTTGTAGAGAGAGCTCAAAACTTGTATGTATATTTTTTGTATCAAAATACAATGAGAGAATACAAATGTATAGGAGAGAGAAGGTGAGAAGAAAACCTATACAAGATGTGGGACTAAGGAGAGAAGGAAAAATAATAAAAAGGGGGCCAATAATGGGCCCATTACATGGGCTTTTCTAACACTCCCCCTCAAGCTGGAGCGTACAAGTCGTATGCGCCAAGCTTGGATAGGCACTGATAGAAGAGGGTACTAGGTAGACCCTTCGTGAGGACATCCGCAACTTGTTCAGTACCCGGAACATGCTTTAGTTCAATCTTCTTCATGTGAACTTTCTCCCGGATGAAATGACAATCCACTTCAATATGATTTGTTCGTTCGTGAAAGACTGGGTTCTTGGCTATATGTATGGCAGCTTGACTGTCACAAAGGAGGAGAGCTGGTGAAGAAATTTTTATCCCAAGGTCAGCAAGAAGACTCTCAAGCCACGTGAGTTCCGAAACTACAGATGTCATTGCCCGATATTCTGCTTCAGCTGAGGATCGAGCAACCACCGCTTGTTTCTTGCTTCGCTAGGTGATCAGATGCCCTCCAAATATGTGCAAAAACTGTTGGTTGATCGTCGATCATCGAGGGAACCCGCATAATCAGCATCAGAATATGTCACCAATGTTGGGTTTGAAGATGAGGTTTTGTATACTAATCTTTGGCCTGGAGCCGTTTTAAGGTATTGGAGAATCCGTTCAACGGTCTGGAGATGAGAGCTTCGAGGAGAATGCATATACCGACTGATGATACTAACAACAAAAGATATATCTGCTCTTGTTACCGTTAGGTAGATCAGTTTCGCAACAAGACGACGATAGTATTCCGGATTTTGAAGCAGAAGATCAGAATCCAAGGCCTGAGCACATAGCTTGTGATTTACATCCATTGGAGTGTTCACAGGCTTATAGCCGGAGTAGCCTGCATCATGAAGGAGATCGATGCAGTACTTTCGCTTAGAGAGGACAAGGCCATCTGGTTGTCTGGCAACCTCCAGACCCAAGAAGTACCGAAGGTTCCCCAGATCTTTTGTTTGAAATACGGAGCTCAGATGTTGTTTGACCGTCTGTATTCTGTTCGAGTCGTTTCCAGTAATGATGATGTCGTTAATGTAAACTAATAGGAGAACCGTTTCCGTTGTCTGGTGGCGAGTGAATAACGAGAAATCTGCCGAGCTCCGAGTAAAGTCAATTTCCCGTAGGGCCTTACTAAACTTGTCAAACCATGCCCGAGGGGACTGTTTGAGACCATAGAGTGACTTCAGAAGACGACAAACCCTAGACTCCCCCATGGTCTCAAACCCGGGAGGTTGCTGCATGTAAACCGTTTCCTGGAGATCGCCATTGAGAAAGTCATTCTTTATGTCGAGTTGGAGTAAGGGCCATTGGCGATGCACAACCACAGAGATTATGACACGAACCGTGTTGAGCTTGGCCACAGGAGAAAAGGTTTCATCATAGTCGAGACCTTGTTGTTGGGTAAAGCCGCGAGCCACCAGTCGAGCTTTGAGTCTGTCAATGGTCTCATCAGAAGCATGTTTGATGACAAAGAGCCATTTGCACCCAACCGGTTTCTGACCAGGAGGAAGGGGTACCAAGGTCCAAGTCTGGTTTGCCCAGAAAGTAGCCATTTCCTCGTCCATGGCGGCGCACCAGCCAGGATGTTGGATAGCATCCTGCACAAAGTTAGGAACAGAAACCGAGGACAGTGAAGTAGCAAATGTCTGAAGGTGGGGAGAGAGGCGATGCAGGGAGATAAAGTTCGCCATCGGATGAGTAGTGGAGGCGGGCACCGGATCAGCAGGGCTTGGAGAAGCCAAGGTCGAGGCCGACTGCAGAAGGGGAACGGAACGAGGAGGGCGGCGATTATAGACACGGATAGCAGGCGGCTTGGAAGGAGCAGGAGCTGGGTCAGGAAGAGCATGTGGAAGATGCGCAGTAACGAGGATGACAGGTCGTGGGAGGGATGGTGGTAGAGGTGTCGATGGTAGAGGAGTGGTTAGAGGAGGAGAGAAGAAAGGTTGATCCTCCCAGAAGATAACATCAGCGGACACGGGGATCTTCCGGGTAACCAGAGAATAACGCACATAGCCCTTCTGAGTACGGGAATAGCCGACGAAATATGTTTAGCCGCCCGGGGATCCAACTTGTCTGTGTACGGACCCAGAAGGTGGACGAAGCAGGTGCAGCCAAAGACCCTGGGTGTGAGAGGGAAGGCCGAAGCGGAGGGAAATAGGAGGCTGAACGGAGTGGCGTGGTGGAGAACAGAGGAAGACAGACGGTTGATGAGGAAACAAGCAGTGGAGACTGCAAAGTTCCAGTATACTTTGGGAATATGCATGTGAATCATGAGGGAGCGGGCAACGTCGAGCAGGTGTCGATTCTTCCATTCGGCAACGCCGTTTTGCTGGGGGGTGTAGGCACAGGATGTCTGATGAATAATACTGAACTCAGCGCACAGATTTGCAAATTCATGGCTAGTGTACTCGCGAGCATTATCGGTGCGCAGATTTTTTTATGGCAGTGGAGAATTGCGTAGGAATCTCTGGCACAAAAGCCCGAAACACGCGAAGAAGCTCGGAGAGATCACTGTACAACCCTGTGTCCGGTGAGCGGGCCCCGCCAGGAAGGTTGAGCAGGCCTGTCCCCGCGACCCGCACCCGAGTGGTAGAACGGGCTGAACGACTGAAGGGCTGGTCCGCTCCCGCCCATCTCAGGCGAGCGAGCTGGCGAGCCGGACCCGCGATTGGCGACCCGCCGGCCAACCCCCCGTACGCGACCTGGCTGCCGATCCGCCCGGCAGGAGACAGGCAGCTCGCCCCTATCGGCTCGCGCTCGCCCAGGGAGGATAGGCGAGCCACGAAGCCAGATCGCGCCCGCCTCCTGCGAGAGAACTGAAGGCGAGCTGACCGCCCGGGGGTGCGAATAGTTACTCAGAACAGCGGAGCCTCGCTGTTGGCAGACCAGGTTGGACTGCGCATAGTTGTTCAGAACAGCGGAGTTTGGCTGTTGGCAGACCCAACCAGGGGCCTTTTGGTACTTCCAGGTCAGTCCTTTTGGTTATTGGCAGTTCAGATTCTGAAAATCTATAAATAAGACCCAAGGGGTACCTCAGAGGACACGCTTTCAGTGCCTCCCTGCTCTCATTCTCAAGTGTTCTCTGAGGGTACCTTAGCTCGGCTCTTGGCTAAGGAGGGGAAGCGCTCAGAGATCTTCCGGGTTTGTGGTGGGACCTCCCTGCCGAGCCCTTGGGTCTGTTTTCTCTTGTCTCTCTCGTTGTTTTTCTTGCAGGAGCAAAGTAGGCGCGAGACCACCCCTTCCCCAAGGGTAGAACTCCACAAGAGGCCGGATTCCGGTTTCAACATTTTGGTGCGGTGAGCGTGGAGAGTGACCAGCACAGAAGAACTCAGGCGAACATCATGGCTATAGAAGTGGAACCAGGTGACGACCACGGTCATGCGTTGACACTTTGTGTGTAAGGTCCTCATACTCAGAGTTGTCCCCTCCCATAGCTTTTGTTTGAATCCCATAGCATGCGGAGTAGGATTTGCACCTATTCGAAGCACTTCTATCTGTGAAAACCCGTGTGTCCCCACTTATTGCATCAACGAGAAACCTGGAGGTTATTATCTTCAAGATCGAGTAAGAGAGCAGCTGAGAGGTATTGTGAGCCGGGGTGACCGGAAAGGATTCCCTCCCTAACGGTAATATGTTATATCTTCCCTGTAATTCAGTGGCGGTCAATTTCTCCCTTTATTACCGATTCGCCTCGAGCTTCTGAGGGCTTCAAGGATTAGCCTCGCGATCGACTCCGGAAGCCAAACGCCCAACCCGTTCCTTTTAAATAGCCTAGTTCGGACGATGGGACGGTGCCGCGGGACTTTAAGCGCTATTGTAAGACCGAGCCTCTGCACTGACGGCCGAGATCAGCCCCCCCCCCCCTTGCACGCCGGCCTATGTCCTCCCGATCGCACCTCTCCTCCGACTAGAGGAATTATCAGGAACGAGCCTAGACGCTAACCTCCCAGATTTGATAAAGGGCCGATCTCTCCAAACAATCACATGTGACATGGCGGAAAGTGATCTTTGTCATTAGATCAGGATACGAAACGTCCAACCTGTTCCTTCTAAATAGCCCAGTTCGGATGATGGGACGATGCCTCGGGACTCTAAGCGCTATTGTAAGACCGAGCCTCTGCACTGACGGCCGAGATCAGCTCCCCCCTTGCACGTCGGCCGATGTCCCCCCGATTGCATCTCTCTTCCGATTGGAGGAATTATTAGGAACAGGCTCGGACGCCAGCTTCCCGATTTGGTGACTTCCAGATCGTCTCTCTTATGTATAGAATGCGTCCTCCATTTGTAAAAGCATCGGTGCAATTGACTCTCCAGCACCTCTTAAGTAAATAGGATGTTTCCATCTCGAGCAAAGTCAAGTCGAGTAGTTGTGGACCCCGAGCAGATCCCGCTGCCAGGCTCTCACCTAGCTGGCAGGGCCGGAAGTCACTCGGTGTCATCCGTGGGCCTCGAGCAGATCCCGCTGTCAGGCTCTCACCTAGCTGGCAGGGCCGGAAGTCACTCGATGGCGGTAGTTTTGGACCCCGAGCAGATCCCGCTGTCAGGCTCTCACCTAGCTGGTAGGGCCGGACGTCACTCGGTGTCATCCGTGGGCCTCGAGCAGATCCCGCTGTCAGGCTCTCACCTAGCTGGCAGGGCCGGAAGTCACTCGATGGCGGTAGTTTTGGACCCCGAGCAGATCCCGCTGTCAGGCTCTCACCTAGCTGGCAAGGCCGGAGGTCACTCGGTGTCATCCGTGGGCCTCGAGCAGATCCCGCTGTCAGGCTCTCACCTAGCTGGCAGGGCCGGAAGTCACTCGATGGCGGTAGTAGTGGACCCCGGGTAGACTCGCTGTCAGGCTCTCATTAGCTGGCAGGGCTGTAGGCACACCTGGGGGGAAAGGGTTGGTTCTTGGAGAGTTTTTCGCAGGACCCCGAGTGATGCTCGGCCCCGGGTAGACTCGCTGTCAGGCTCCCACTAGCTGGCAGGGCTGTAGGCACACCTGGGGGGTAAGGGACCCCGAGTGCTGCTCGGCCCCGGGTGGACTCGCTGTCAGGCTCTCATTAGCTGGCAGGGGTGTATGCACACCTGGGGGGAAAGGATTAGCTCAGCGTGTACCAGAGGATACGGCTTTGTTGTTTCACGATATCACGAGAAATTATGTACTTGTTGTAAGTAATGGTATAAGGGCAATTCGATAGCAGTGAGCCAAAGGGTATCGAGCGATTCAAAAGGTCAGAAAGGTCGTGGAGAGATCGATGCTCCAAGTGCAGATTTCAGTTTCTCTCAAACTTTTTTTTTGGGTCGGCTCCCACTCGTCGGATACGTTGGGTTGGATGATTCTTTCCGAGCTTGTGCCAAGCTCGCAAAAAGCGGGGATTGTGTACAACCACGTAGCTGGGCGAGTGGGACCCTCCCCAAAAATCAGCCTAGGGGCGTGTTGCGGGCGACGAGTTGGTGCGACCCCGTTTGAGGAGGTGCGGGTTCTCGTACGTGCGTGCGGAAGTTTTATGCGCACAAGTTTAGAATTTGTATATATATATATATATATATATATATATATATATATATATATATATATATATATATATATATATATATATATTATATATTATATTATAATATATAATACATTATTCATAATAGGAGAGGGGGGATAGGAGATAAGAATCAGGCAGGATTTTAGAGAGAGGGCAGCACGGGAGGGGGGAATAAAAAAGAGAAAGAGAAGCAGGTAGGTCACGGGAGTTGGGGGGGGGAATAAAAAGGAGAAAATAAAAATGAGGGCAGGGGTTACAGGAAGGGGGAGAAAAAAAGAAACAGCAGGGGAGATCGGGGGAAAAAAGAGGAGCCCTAGCCCGGCGGATCCGGGAGCCCCGCCGCCGCCGCCGCCCCTTCCCCGCCCTCTCTCCCGCCGGCCAGCAGCGCAGAACCCGCTCCCGACCCCCTCTCTCCCGCCGGCCAGCAGCGCAGCACCGCCCCCGACCCCCTCTCTCCCGCCGGCCAGCAGCACAACCACGGCCGCCCCTTTCCCTCTCTCTCGCCGCCGGCCAGCAGCGCAGCACCGCCCCCGACCCCCTCTCTCCCGTCGGCCAGCAGCACAACCACGGCCGCCCCTTTCCCTCTCTCTCGTCGCCGGCCAAGCAGCAGCCCGGCCACCGTCCCCCCTCCCCACGCTGTTTTAGGCTTTTTCGGAAGCATCTCAACCTTCTGGACTCATTTCTCAGTCAAGCCAGAAGACTGATCTTGGTTGTTTTGGGGCTTGTTCTATGTCAAATTTCCGTAGAAGGTATACGGGTTGTTGGCGATATTGCAATTCAACCTCACGAGAGAAAGAACCCAATTATAGGATCGGGGCTTGGGAAACTAAAGCCTAATCTTTCATCCACAAACTCGCCCCTCTCTAGCTCACTCCCCTTCAAATATTTTGTGGAGGATTCACCGCCTGGAGCAACCCGGCCCCCCTCCTTTTTTCCGGCCTAGAGCAGCACACCTCGACCTTCCCTTCACCCGGCGGCAAGCTCGGCCTGGAGCGAGGCTCGGCCTGGAGCGAGGCTCGGCCTGGAGCGAGGCTCGGCCTGGAGCGAGGCTCGGCCTAGAGTGGAGATCGACCGCCGACGCGGCCGCACGCAGCAGAATCGACCCGGAGCTCCTCTCCCGCCCCCACCACCAAGCACGCGACAAGGGTAACGATGTTTCAACTTGGGCATGTGAAGCCTTCTGTTTCCATATTCGCACGGAAGCCCCTCTCCACCAACGGGTGGGGGGAAGGGAGCTCCCCGACGGGTTGACGTGTACGTCCCCGCAGTTAATTGCATTAGTACCCGGAAGCGTGAGTACGGGTTTAGGCATGCTGTGTGAAGCCCATCCGGACGTGTGAGCCGGATTGGTGATGTTCTGGGGTTCCCGGAGAAGACTCCGAGGAAGTTGTTTATTTAGCCGCTTGCAGGGAATGCGCTCCGTAGCCCCAAAAATGGGGTGTGCGCAATATGTTTGGCCCGATTAAATTAGCCGACCGATGACTAGTTGGCCGCCGCTCGTCGAGACGTTGGCGTACAGGTGTTGCAGCACCAGGCGGGGAGTAGCGGGCTTAAGCCCAAACTTGTGCCGGCCCTCGAAGGCCTTTTTGTTTATATTTCCGGCCTGCGTGCCGAGTATGGAATTTATATTCCTGTAATATTCTTTTATATCTGTGATGCTCTGTGAATAAGTGGTTTACTCCTGTCTTGGGCGAGCGGCGTGTTCGTGAACCGCTCCCCCCGTGTGGGCCCCGAGGAATAGATGCCGGGAAGCCCCTGATGGCCCGTTGCCATCCTTTCAGAGTAGCGGAGTTCCGCTATTAGCGGCCCAATTGGGGCTACGTAGAGTAGGGCTGCTGGGCGATTTGGCGCCAATAGTAAGGCGGGCGGGGAACATTTTACATAGACCCGAGGTGGCACCTCTAGTTTGGGAGTGGATCTCGAGATCCTCCTTGGATGTTCCGGTCGGCCAAGAGAGCCCTCTAAAGGTGCCTTAGCTCAGCCCTTGGCTTGGGAGGGGAAGAGTTAGTTAGTCTTCCGGGTATGCGGAGGGTCCTCCACGCTGAGACCTTGGGTCTGTCCCTTGTGTTCCTAGTACTGTGCCTAGATCGTTCGCTTGAGGGTAGTAGGTGCGCGGTCACCCCTTCCCCAAGGGTCGAACTCCACGTGAGACCGATTTTTCGGTTTCAACATTTTGGTGCGGTGAGCGTGGAAAGTGGTCAGTGTAGAAAAGCTTCGGCGAGCACAATGACGGGAGGTCAGGGATTGGACAGACAGGACTCGCCACCCCCCCCCCCCCCCCCCCCGCCTCTCGCAACGGTGGGGATGTTGGAGGATTTCAGGAACGAGGTGCTGAGCCTCGTCAAGTTCGCACTCGGCGCGCGGGCCGAGTGCTCGACTCCGGCGATCCCGATCGCGGCCGCCCCCTCTTTGGGCGAGGACGCCCCCGGCAGGCGAGCCGGGAAGGAGATGGCAGAAGAAGGCCGAGGAAGCGAGCTCCCGGGGCGCGAGCTCTTCCCCGGCTCGGCAGGCCGAGGTCGGTTCGGCGAGTTGGGCCCGCGAGACTCGCCGGCCCGTCAGGTGGGGGGAGGCAGCCCCTTCAGCGAGCTGGTCTCCTCAGCTCCAGTACCAGAAGGATTCAGGGAGCCCGAGATGACCTACTACACCAGAAAGGGAGACCCGGTTCAGCACGTCCAGTGGTTCGAGGACGTAGTCTCCATCCGTCAGATGTCGGACGGATTCAAGTGCCGCCTCTTCGCCATCACCCTCCGAGAGAAGGCAAGGGAGTGGTTCCACCAGCTGCCGGCCAGTTCCATCTATTGCTTCGAGGACCTGCGCCGAGGGTTCATGTTGAGGTTCACTACCTCAAAGAAGAGGAAGAAGGAGTCTGAGTCCCTGTTCCACATAAAGCAGGGGGTGAACGAGACGTTGGGGAGCTACGTCGATCGGTTCCAGGAGGAGGTTACCCAAGTCCAGGAGATGCCGGGCCACAGTCTGATGATGGCCTTCACACTGGGCCTGCAGCAGGGTTTCTTCCGCATGGAGCTGAAGAGAATTCCCCCCCCCCTCTCCTACGAGGAGCTGATGGAGAGGGCGGCGAGAGAGGTCGACGGGGAGGCGTCGAACCCAGAATTTGCAAGGAAGTTGGCCAGGTGGGCGACTGAGGAGGAAAAGGAGTCGAAGGGAGGAAGAGGACAGGAAGAGAGGAGAGGGGAGCCCAGGCAGAGGGAGCAGAGGGAGCAGAGGCAGCTCCAAGGACAGTAGCCGGGGTGGGGGCGTCAGGAGCCCGACCGTAGGCTGGGCTGGAGACCAGAGTGGCAGGGGCAGGGGCCACAGAGGGGATACCACGGGAGAGGTCACTATCAGGGGAGGCAGGACCAGTTCCACCCACCAGGCTGGAGGCAGGGTTAGAGGCCGCGGCTCCCCGATCAGGAGGAGGCCATGACCATAGCTCTGGGAGCAAGAAGAGGGGTCATGAGAAGGAGGAGAAGAGAGTTCAGGGTGGAGATGCCCTACTGCGACTTCCATCAGGAAGAGGGGCACGCAACAGCCACATGCCCGGAGTTCTTGGAGATGAGAGGGAACAGGGGTCGGCAGCAGCAGCAGGAGGAGGTGCGGCAGGAAGTGAGGATCGAGGAGGTCCTGCCTCGGGCGGAGGAGGATCGCTGTGAAGACCGGGTGGATGTGGGGACCCGAGGAGGGATCGGAGTGATCCACGGGGGAGTGGGAGTCGAGGCTTCCCGCAAGGCAAGTCTCCACACCATGTATCGGCGGAGCGTCGCCTCCACGTCCCAAACCCCGCTGCCAGAGGAGAGGATCACCTTCTCCAGAAGTGATATGCCGGACCACGAGGATCCGTTCTGTGATGTGCTGGTCATCAAGGCCGCCATCGAGAACTTCACTGTCTCTCGGATCCTCGTGGACAATGGGAGCTCCGTGAACGTCGTCTTCAAAAAGGCGTTTGACGCGATGCAGGTGGAAGCTAAGAGGGTGCTGGCCTCGGACGGGCCCTTATTCGGGTTCTCAGGAGAAAGGAAGGAGGTAGAAGGAGGAGTCAGCCTCCATGTCACCCTGGGGGGGGGGGGGGGGGGGGGCAGTCCCGAAACTGCAAGTTCGTCATTGTGGACGCCCCCAGCAGCTACAGCGCAATCTTCGGGAGGCCCCTGATTAGCGCCTTCCGCTGCGTCCCCTCGTCTTTCCATCAGTGCCTGAAGTTCAACGCTGAGGGGGTGCAGGTCAGGGTTAGGGGAGACCCGAAGGTGGCGCGGGAATGCTACGTCACCGCGGTAAACACCATCTCTTGGCAGGAAGGAGCCGAGGAGATGGGGCGGAGGATGGAGGAGGACTGCGCAGAGAAGGCGGAAGGAGGAGATATGGAGGAAGTGGCCGAAGTGAGGGCCGTAGGAGGGGAGATGGAGGTAGAGGTCCCCGTTCCGGAGGAAGGGGACGCCGAAGGATGGGGGGAGCAGTCCAGGCTGGAGGCCGCAGAGGAGGTGGTGGAACTGGAAGTGCTCACCCGCGGAGGCAGGGTGGAGAGGATCCGCGTCAGCGGGGGGCTGACCCCGGAGGACCAGGGCAGGATGCTGGAGTGCATCCAGAAGAACGTGGACATCTTCGCCTGGAGCGCCGCGGAGATGCCGGGGGTTGACGCGGATGTGGCTTGCCACCGCCTCAACCTGGACCCGGGAACACGCCCCGTCCAGCAAAAGAAGAGGTCCACGGCGGACAGGCTGGCGGAACCCATCAGGGAGGAAGTGGCGAAGCTTCTCAAAGCCGGCTTCGTGTCCGAAATTCAGTACCCCGGCTGGGTCTCAAACGTTGTGATGGTTAAAAAAGGAGACGGCCGCTGGCGGTTGTGTATCGATTTCTCTCTTCTTAATAAAGCTTGTCCTAAGGACTGTTACCCTTTGCCTCGGATCGACGCGCTGGTTGATTTCGCCGTCGGCTTTTCTGTAATGAGTTTTTTAGATGCCTTTTCAGGTTACCACCAGATCAGGATGCACCCCCCAGACATCAAGGATGTCTCATTCATCACAGGGGACGGCTGCTATTGCTACAAGATGATGCCGTTCGGGCTGAAGAACGCTGGGGCCACCTACCAAAAAATGATGGATATGGTCTTCAAGGAACAGAGGGGGAGGAACTTGGAGGTATACGTGGACGACCTCATGATCAAGAGCCGGGACGTGGACTCCCACCTCCGGGACCTGGAGGAGACGTTCGCCACCCTGCGCAGATACAAGATGCGGCTGAATCCCCTTAAGTGCGTTTTTGGGGCTAGCCGAGGGAAGTTCTTGGGGCACCTCCTCACCCTCGCGGGGGTCGAGCCGAACCCGGACAAGGTCAAGGCTATCCCGGAGTTGGGGTCCCCGCGGAATGCGAAGGAGGTCCAGCGGCTGATAGGGAAGCTAGCAGGACTGAGCCGCTTCCTTTCTCGGGCAGGGGAGAAGTACTCCCCCTTCTTCAAAACGCTGAGGGGAGGCCAGAGGTTCGAATGGAGCAAGGAATGTGAAGAGGCCTTCCAGGCCCTCAAGGTGCAGTTGACACAAGCTCCGCTGCTCCAGGGGCCGAAGGAGGGTGAGGATTTGTTCTTATATCTCAGGGTTGGGGCAGAGGCCTTGAGCTCCGTCTTAGTACGTGAAGAGGGGAAGAGGCAGCTCCCCATTTACTATGTCAGCCGGGTCCTGAGGAAGGCCGAGCTCCGGTATCCGATCCTGGAGAAGCTTGCATTCGCATTAATCATCTCGGCTCGAAGGCTACGACCCTACTTCCAGGCACACTCAATCCGAGTGGTGACCGACCATCCTCTCCGCAACGTCTTCGAGGGGGTGGAGCATTCAGGCCGGCTGGCCAAGTGGTCGGTGGAGCTAAGCGAGTTCGATGTCTCCTTCGTTCCGCGGCTCTCGATCAAAGCTCAGGCGATGGCTGACTTCCTGGCCGACTACGTGGTGGAAGTAGCGGAGGAGGAGCTCACCCGCCCGACTCCTTGGAAGGTGAGGGTGGATGGAGCCTCAGGAAGGCATTCTCTCGGAGTAGGAGTGATTTTGGAAAACCCTCAAGGGACTCGGATCGAGCAGACGGTGGTGGTGCATTTTCCCATTACCAACAACCAGGCTGAGTACAAAGCAGTGATAGCGGGACTACGCCTGGCCAGGGAGTTGGGGGTGCTGGATGTGGAGGTCCTGACCGACTCCATGGTGGTGGCTTCCCAGATCAACGGGGAGTTCGAAGCAAGGGAGCCCGCTTTGAAGTTATACTTGGCCAAAGTAAAGGGGGTCATAGGGACCTTCCAGACCTTCTCCATCCGGCACGTGCCAAGGGGGGAGAATGAGCAGGCCGACCAACTGGCGAAGCACGGCCCCCGGGAAGGGGGCACCATCACCGACCTGTTTCGCCCCTCCATCGAAGAAGGAGAGCTCATGGAGATCGATCAGCAGCCCTCGTGGATGGACCCAGTAGTAGTTTTCCTCTCCACGGGAGAGTATCCGGAGGGAGTAGACAGGAAGAAGCTGAGGCACAAGTCCGCCTACTACCTCCTTAAAGACGAGCAGCTATACAGAAAGACCCTCTCTGGGATGCTGGCCCGCTGCGTGTCCGAGGGCGAGGCGTAGAGGATCTTGGAAGAAGTCCACTCCGGGGAGTGCGGGAGTCATTCCGGGAGTCGGACCCTGGAAGGGAGGATAGTCAGGCAGGGGTATTTCTGGCCCACCCTGGGCCGGGACGCCGCGGGGTTCGCAAGAAGATGTCATAAGTGCCAACTGTTCGCCCCCCTCCAGCTACAACCGGCCCAACAACTCAAGAGCATCACGGCCCCCTGGCCCTTTGCAATCTGGGGAATGGATCTGGTTGGACCGTTCCCCCAGGCCAGCGGCCAGAGAAGATTCCTCCTAGTGATGATCGACTACTTCTCAAAGTGGATGGAGGTGAAGGTGTTGGCCAAGGTGACCTCCCAGGTAATCAGGAACTTCGTTTGGGGGGAGATCATCTGTCGCCATGGGCTGCCCCAGGCCATCGTCACAGACAACGGACCTCAGTTCGCCAGTGCCGAATTCACCAGTTTCTGCGAGCAGCTTGGGATCGACCTCAGATTCGCCTCGGTCCACCACCCCAGGAGCAACGGGCAGGTGGAGGCGGCAAACAAAATCATCGTCAATCTCCTCAAGAAGAAGGTGGAAAACTTGAGGGGGAGCTGGGTGGAGCAGCTCCCCGCCGTTCTTTGGGCCCTTAGAACCACTCCTAACACGGCCACGGGGGAGACCCCCTTCAAGCTCTCCCATGGGTGCGAGGCGGTGCTCCCCATAGAATTTGAAGTTCAAACACCGCGAGTCGGAATGGCCAAGGAGGGCAGAGAGGAATGGCAAGCCGAGAACGGGGAGGAACTGAGACTCTCCCTTGACATGGTGGAAGAGTTAAGGGATCTTTCGGCCATCCGACAGGAGGAGGTCAAAAGGAGGATGGCAAAATACTTTGACAAACATGTCAGGGTCAAGCAGTTCACGGAAGGGGACCTGGTACTGAAGAAGGCAGACGCGACAGGAAGTGAAAGTCCACCTAGTGTCAGCTATGTGCACCTATGGGGGGGGGGGGGATATGTGACGTGTGGTTCTTTTGCGGAATTTACGGATGTACCTGCACAATAAAAGCAACAAGCACAGCACACAGAATACACAGCAAATTTATAGTGGTTCCCCGACTTGGGTACATCCACTTTCCCCCTTCGACCTATCTCCCCAACAAGGGACGACTCGGTCACTTCTCCAACGGGATTGAAATCCAATCCCCGCACTAACGGAAGGAGCCCTTCCACACGTGAGAGTCAACACTCTCACAAAACGGGTTGCACCCAACCCTTACAACACGGAACAAAAGTTCCCTTACAACAAAATTAAATATAGAATGTAAACGTGATACAAACTTCTTTTGGATACTACGGTGTTCCTCTCTGTTCGACGACGTGTTCTTGACGTCGATGAAGAGTCTACGACCTTGGTCTCACTTGGAGAGGATCTCCCCGGAACCGGCGGCAGCACACGAGCGACGACTAGCTTCGGGATCGGCGGCTACGATGAAGAGCGGCTGCTGAACTTGGAGATCCAAACTTCGTAGCGAAGCAAACTAGGTCTACCAACGGTCACTCTAGGATCGGTCGTCTCGATCGATTCGGACGGAGGAGTTTTTCCCGGTCAACAAATCGAGAGACAAGAGATCTCTGGATAGACACGTGAGACACAAGCTTTGCTAAGCGTCTGTCGCCGGAGATCACGAAGGAATCTCGATTGTTGACGGCGACCTACGTTCCCGAGCGCGACGGCGGCGGCGGAGAGGAGTCGCGGTTTTAGGGTTTCGTTGCGGCTCGGTTTCTGTCTCTTTTCTCCATCACTTTACTGTTCAAAATACCCATGTATTTATACCCTGTAGATACAACAAATTTGACCGTTGTGGGACCCACAAAAGAAATCCCCAGATTTCGGTTCAAATTAGTCCAGAAGCAGAATCCGGTCCAGCAGCAACCTGAGAAAACGCCAAGTGAAAATCGGCGAGAATCGCAGACGATTCTCGACGAATCGGCGAGAATCACCAAGTGATTCTCGACGATTCGTCGAGAATCGTTTGTGATTCTCGTCGAATCACTTATTGATTCTCAACGAATTTTACTTTGTGTACATGGGCTGCTTGGCCACTGGTTCGGCGGGAATTACAAGTGATTCTCGCCGAATCTTACTTGGCACCATTTTGAGATGGCCAGAAGGAGTCGGCGAGAATCACTGATGATTCTCGTCGATTCGGCGAGAATCACTTGGTGATTCTCGTCGAATTTGCCTTGGACGAATTTTCGTCTTCCACCTAGGAGCTGCTCCTTGATCCTCCATGCTCTTTGTCTCTTCTTGCATATGAACGGCCTTGTACTTGAAAGTAAGTGTACTCCAATAGAGAGAGTACACATAGGCCAACACACTGATCTGCTCAACGAGGGATTACGTCGTGCAGACCCGTGTATATTGACCTACTGCACCCTGACATTGGTGTGCACTTAGTGTGGAGGAACTGCAAGTACAACTTAAGATGTTTCGTCAAATACATTGTGAATTCATCTTAGCTTGACAGGTGGCTTCCTCAAATCTAGGTAATCGTGGATACAATACCCAACAATCTCCCCCTATTTGACGAAGCCAAAACCCTACTAGCTAAGATGAATAACACCTATCAAATAATAACATAGCATTCAAAAATTAAACATGCAACACAAGAGAATATATGCAATCAGAACAGGACTTGAGTCATTCACACATTTAAATATATATATATACCAAGAGAAATATATTCACATATAATCCAGAATCGTTCATACGACAGTAATAATCATTAAATGTTCTTAAGACACAGTGACCAGCTATAAAATGATGACTATTTGTCCTTAGCTACGTCACCCTTAAGAGTTTGAGCCAAGTACTTTTTGCTTTGCCTTTCCATGTATTCCTTGGGCTTCGGGTAGTACCTAGGAGGAGCAACTTTGTCTGGATCCTTGTTGTTTCTGAAAAAGATGTTGCGTTTCGCTTCAAATGCTTTGTGCGTTTCTCATTCATACTGGCTATATGCTTCATTTCGATTGATCTCTCCTCTTTCTTGCAGCCGGAAGGTGTCTAAGATGATGTTCCTTGAAACTGGACTCCACCTTTCGTTTCGTACATCCTCCTCACTCAGTCTGATTCGCTTCTCAGCTGCAGTCTCCTTGGAGGTCCCTTCCTGAACTTTTCTCTTTCCCCTGGCTTTTGCTAAGGCCTCTTGGTCAAACATGCTCCTCAATTTAGCTTTGGAGAGAGCCCTAGCATCAGCTTCATGTGTGGGAATATCTGCAGCATCACTTGCACTAACATCCTCAGCAACACTTACTTCCTCAGCAGCCTTAGATGTCTCAGGGACATGAATACCGGCAGGGTTGTCAGGTAGGACGACGCCTAACGTACCTAGCGCCTGTTGGAGCATCCACCAGCAGCTCTCATAGACGTATTTGCTTGATTGTGCGAAGTTTGCATCCATGCTTTCTTGGAGCTCGGCCAGCTTAGCGATATACTCTTTCTCCCCCTTTTTGGCTTCGACAGCTATGCAGTTGGCATATGAGTGCAGAGAGTCATCAATATGCTTAGTTGTCTTGGTGAATTCAGTGATCAGGGTCTGTTGATTGGCATTTAAAGTGACCATATTACCATCAAATTTCTGAATATTGTTGGCTACAACATGAGCGTTCTGATTGACGACGGCAAGAGTATCTGTATTATTTTTCAAACCGGCCATTAGGAGTGTGACAGCTGTGCCAGCCGCGGTATACTTTTCGTCAAATTTCTTCTCCATCACATCCAGTTTATGGTTGATCTCTACCATATTTTTAAGCATGAGATCTTCAGAAGTCTGAATCTTTTTCAGCAGTGTTTTCTGAGCTGTATCAAAAGAGTCTTTAAGCTCATTTACGATGCCCTGAATGATATGTACAGTGTGAGTGGCTAGGTCATCGCGTAACGGAATAGCAGGGGGCACTTGTGGACCTTGCATTTCAGCAGACGTGTCGGTAGAGCTGGATACAATCACAGGCTCCAAAGGAGGAATGTGGGCGGCCTCTGTAGATTTATTTAACTCCCCCTCCACTGGTGCAGACTTATCAGAAGGAGGTTCAACAGTATCTGGAGTCTCAAGTACTGCATGTCCCTCATTTTCATCGTCCTCTCCGTCCTCATTTAAGAATTCATCTATGTCAGCAGCTTCTTCCAATTCCCGATCATCAGTTTCCAGTGCTGCAGCTTCGGTTCCTTGACTGTTTCTGTTCAGGATCTCCTCATCCTCCAGCTCAGGTTCACTTACTTCAGGAATTTCGGCTACCGCATCCTTGGCCACCTGGGCGATTTCAGATATTATATCCATATGAGTGGGTTGAGTCTCCCCCTCGATTCCTGCAGTCACAGTATCAGGAATTTCACCGGGGGAGACTGCTGGAAATACTTCCTCGTGCTCTTCCACAGCAGGCTGCCCGATGCGCCGCTCCCATCGATCAAACACACTTGCATCCATCCTTTTCAAGTAGTGGAGAGGGACGCCTTTGCTCATGTCGAACTTGTCTCCGTTGAGCTGGTTGAGATATAGACTTATGATGCGGCCGAAACTCGGAGTGCCTAGAGTGTCCTTGATCTTTTGGAAGAGCAACTCTCCCCAGTTGAACCTCTTGCGGCAGACCACAACGATGAGGATTTTGAACATATCTCCGGAGATATGATCATGGGAGCCCGGCTTGCAGATGAGCACTTTTCCAATGACGTCAGATAGGAGCTTCCCTTCTTCATTCATCTCTTTTCTCTTTACTGATCGAGTGCCTCTTGGAAGACCGCAGAACAAGAGAGTTCTGGCTTTGTCCTCGTCCTCTAGATAGTCCCCTTGCTCCGAACTTGAAAGCTGCAGGTAGCGAGTTAGCTTATCGGCAGACATCTTAACTTTTGTCCCAGCCACCTTGCTCTTGATGATGGAGTCTCTATCTCGGAGTCTTGCGGTAGAGAAGAACTCCAACACCTCTTTATCCAGAACTTTGCAAGGGTGCTCCAATACGAAGGTTAGCCCAGCCTCTTCTAGCATTAGAATGATATTCCGGAACTCGTCCGAGGCATGAGAAAATCCAGTGCGAACCAGCTCGCAGCCAGAAATCAAGCCTGCAGTCGTCCTTGGAGCCATTGAAGATCTAGAGAGAAGTCCTATTCTAAGCATTAATGAACATTCAAAAAGAAAGCATCACTAGTGAGCGCTTCCAAGTGCGGGTGAGGAGGAGGTTACCTACGGGCTTACACGGAAGTGGGTTGATGAGCTTCGGGAAGATCTTCGGTGGATGGAAGAGTATCCTGTGGGGTTCGGCCTTGCTAGAACCTTGCGGTCACAGGGACACTTCGCTAGAACCTTGTGGGGTTCGGCCTTGCTAGAATCTCACGGGAAGAAGATGGAAACACAGCAGCGATTCGACGAGAACTCACTTGGCGATTCGACGAGAGCGTCGGAGGACTGCGGGTTTCGGCGAATCCGCGGAAGAATTGCTGCGACGAGAGGCGGGATTCGTGAAGAAGGCGATTTCTGATGCCGCGGGATACTTAAGGAAGCCGAACGGTCGCGAGCTCCTTCGGCGGGATTCGGCGGGATTTGTCTAATTTGGTTTCTAATACCGTTTGTCTAATTCGGCGAGATGTAAAATGGGTCGGCGGGATTTGTCTAAGTCGTTGGGATTCGGGGAGAATGCCAAGGGTCGGTGAGCTCCTTCGGCGGGATTCCGAGTATATAAAGTGATATTGATGTTTTTCTTTACCACTTGTAATTTAAGGGTTTTCTTTACTAGGAATTGAAAGGTTCCGAATTGAAGAGTTTTTCATTACCACGTTGGGAAGCATTGCAACATTTACAAATTCTTCGAATGTCAAGTTAATATAAGATTAATAAATACATGTTTATTATAACGACAATCTATTCGGATTTGAGCGAGACTTCTCCAGCCACTTCTTGATGTCAATTGTGATTTGTCGAAATTTACAATGACATATCCTTGTTAACCTTTTATTGATGTGTAATGGTTTGCATGCCTCGAGTTAGTCTCTCCATAAAGGTGCACACATACATGATAAGCATAAGTATACGTATACGCAAGGATAGAAATATATATATATTTAATTTGAATGAGGATGCATCATGACACAAGTCCTTGAACTGATCAAAATTACCTGGGATTTGGAGAGTTATCGTTTTAGTTCCACAGGTAGAACACATTAGAGGCTCAAGGTGAATATGCTCAAACAGGTAGCACATCCGTTATTGCAGACGCTTGTTCCACGTTAGCCTTGAGCCACCTACTGTCCAGTCCCCTTCGTATTCACGGGGACCTGGACTGCCCTGCAAGACAGAATTACTTTACCTTAGGAACCCAAATCATATTGGGTCCTAGGTTTCTATTAGCATATGCACGCAACTGCCTTCCTTCCGAAAACCTGTCTGGAAGACTACCTCTGTTCCTAGAATGTGGATAAGCCCTTGCTGTGGGCACAGAGGGGTTGTGCCAACAGTCAATGGCAAAGTGCCCCACTTTGCCGCAGCACCAACAAGGGTGAATGTTGTATCGCCGTTTTCGACCTGATCTAGTGACTGACGTAGTCACGGTCCTAGGTCTAAACGGGATAGGGCATGTTCTTGTCACACAAATTCCTCTTCCATCGTGACACGAGGAAGGGTGGAACGAATGCATGATGTGAGCGTTATGAGGCCGAGAAGGTGGTGCCATTCTTTCAGGCATCTCCCTTGCTGAGGCCCCATGAAGCCTGACATCATGACTTCTATCCTCCTTATCCTGTGTCCTCGAATGGTGAGAAGTCTCCTGTGAACTGGGACATGCAGATCCACACTTTGTTGTGGCAGTGGCCGTGAATACAAAGGGCTCAGAATGAGCCTTAGGTATTCTCTCGTGGGTGCCCATGCCGGCCCTTGCACTCCGGGTGTCTCCACATGGGGACAGATCACCCTTGCAGTGACCACGATTATTCCTGTGGTCATACCTGAAGGCATGATGAGTTGCCTTCCTGCTTGGAGTGGGGGGTCGGAATACTGTTTCCCCATTTCTCCATCCCTGAATAATCCGGGAGATCCACCCGGTTTCTTGCTTTCTCTTTATAGCATCAACTTTGGAAAAATTTGATACTATACGTTTCTCATTATCTAGACTATTCTCTAGAGCTGAGATCTTAGAGTCCTTGACCTTGTTGGACGCCAATTGGAGAACCAACAAGATCTTCAGTCGAGCAATCTCTCGAGCTTGCTCCTCAGCAAGTAGATTGCTTTCCTGAAGTGCTCTCTTCAGGGAATCAGTATTTTCTGGAGGAGAGCAGTTTCTGTCTTTAGAAAAGTCAAAAGATATGGAGCAGGGTAAAGATGTTACCTGCTCAGCTGAGTTATTGTCATTAGAATCAGTGACCATTGTTTCGTCCTCGTCAGAGCTGCTTTCCTCACTGGTCTCGTCAGTCTCTGATACGGACACGGGAGCTCTGATGCACTCCGAGGGATCCTTGCATTCATCTTCAGAAGTGATGACCCCCACATACGCTTCATCCTCTGATTGGCAGCATATTTCAGCTTTCTCTGACCCCCCCATCAGCTCTGAGATCATCATCCACAGAGATTTAGCCGTTCGACATTTTTCCAATCTAGAGCGAGAGGCTCCGGACCAGACATCCATGATAATTTGTCGAATCCTCTCGTCCAAGTGAAATAGAGATAGTTCCGTCTCAGACATCTCAGCAACGTCCATGGGCACTAGGATCCCAGAGTCGGAGGTCTTCGTGGGGATAAACGGACCCTCTTCCAGGATGAAGGATGCTCGAGGATCGATGGCATCAAGGTGAAAGGATACTCTCATTCTCCAGACGGGATAATAATCCTTTGTGCATGCGGGGAGTTTGAGTGGCGGAATCTCATAATCCAGATTCATGCTTCTGACACTGGTGGCAGGATTCTACTCAAGGTGTTAACCTTATTGATGAGGAACCTCCCTCTGATACCACTTGAAAGTCCACCTAGTGTCAGCTATGTGCACCTATGGGGGGGGGGGGGGGAATAGGTGACGTGTGGTTCTTTTGCGGAATTTACGGATGTACCTGCACAATAAAAGCAACAAGCACAGCACACAGAATACACAGCAAATTTATAGTGGTTCCCCGACTTGGGTACATCCACTTTCCCCCTTCGACCTATCTCCCCAACAAGGGACGACTCGGTCACTTCTCCAACGGGATTGAAATCCAATCCCCGCACTAACGGAAGGAGCCCTTCCACACGTGAGAGTCAACACTCTCACAAAATGGGTTGCACCCAACCCTTACAACACGGAACAAAAGTTCCCTTACAACAAAATTAAATATAGAATGTAAACGTGATACAAACTTCTTTTGGAGACTACGGTGTTCCTCTCTGTTCGACGACGTGTTCTTGACGTCGATGAAGAGTCTACGACCTTGGTCTCACTTGGAGAGGATCTCCCCGGAACCAGCGGCAGCACACGAGCGGCGGCTAGCTTCGGGATCGGCGGCTACGATGAAGAGCGGCTGCTGAACTTGGAGATCCAAACTTCGTAGCGAAGCAAACTAGGTCTACCAACGGTCACTCTAGGATCGGTCGTCTCGATCGATTCGGACGGAGGAGTTTTTCCCGGTCAACAAATCGAGAGACAAGAGATCTCTGGATAGACACGTGAGACACAAGCTTTGCTAAGCGTCTGTCGCCGGAGATCACGAAGGAATCTCGATTGTTGACGGCGACCTACGTTCCCGAGCGCGACGGCGGCGGCGGAGAGGAGTCGCGGTTTTAGGGTTTCGTTGCGGCTCGATTTCTGTCTCTTTTCTCCGTCACTTTACTGTTCAAAATACCCATGTATTTATACCCTGTAGATACAACAAATTTGACCATTGTGGGACCCACAAAAGAAATCCCCAGATTCCGGTTCAAATTAGTCCAGAAGCAGAATCCGGTCCAGCAGCAACCTGAGAAAACGCCAAGTGAAAATCGGCGAGAATCGCAGACGATTCTCGACGAATCGGCGAGAATCACCAAGTGATTCTCGACGATTCGTCGAGAATCGTTTGTGATTCTTGTCGAATCACTTATTGATTCTCAACGAATTTTACTTTGTGTACATGGGCTGCTTGGCCACTGGTTCGGCGGGAATTACAAGTGATTCTCGCCGAATCTTACTTGGCACCATTTTGAGATGGCCAGAAGGAGTCGGCGAGAATCACTGATGATTCTCGTCGATTCGGCGAGAATCACTAGTGATTCTCGCCGAATCGGCGAGAATCACTTGGTGATTCTCGTCGAATTTGCCTTGGATGAATTTTCGTCTTCCACCTAGGAGCTGCTCCTTGATCCTCCATGCTCTTTGTCTCTTCTTGCATATGAACGGCCCTGTACTTGAAAGTAAGTGCACTCCAATAGAGAGAGTACACATAGGCCAACACACTGATCTGCTCAACGAGGGATTACGTCGTGCAGACCCGTGTATATTGACCTACTGCACCCTGACATTGGTGTGCACTTAGTGTGGAGGAACTGCAAGTACAACTTAAGATGTTTCGTCAAATACATTGTGAATTCATCTTAGCTTGACAGGTGGCTTCCTCAAATCTAGGTAATCGTGGATACAATACCCAACAGGAAGGTCAGCGTCCGTAGGGAAACTCAACCCCAGCTGGGAAGGGCCATTCATTGTGAAGGAAGCTTTGAAGTCGGGGGGCTATCGGCTCCAAAATGTAGAGGGCGAGGCCCTGAGTCTCACCTGGAGTGGAGACGACTTGAAGAGATTTTTTCCCTAATTTCCTGTAAGCAACACGATTTATTACAATGGAGCTTTTCTTCTCTCCCCCCAGGATTGTTATACCTAAGCTTGCTCAGAGAGTTGGAATGAACTTGGACCCTGAGAAGATCCCGCTGCCAGGCTCCCACCTAGCTGGCAGGGCCGGAAGTCACTCGGTGTCATCCCTAGCCTCGAGAAGATCCCGCTGCCAGGCTCCCACCTAGCTGGCAGGGCCGGAAGTCACTCGATGGAATGAACTTGGACCCCGAGAAGATCCCGCTGCCAGGCTCCCACCTAGCTGGCAGGGCTGGAAGTCACTCGGTGTCATCCCTATCCTCGAGAAGATCCCTCTGCCAGGCTCCCACCTAGCTGGCAGGGCCGGAAGTCACTCGATGGAATGAACTTGGACCCCGAGAAGATCCCGCTGCCAGGCTCCCACCTAACTGGCAGGGCCGGAAGTCACTCGATGTCATCCCTAGCCTCGAGAAGATCCCGCTGCCAGGCTCCCACCTAGCTGGCAGGGTCGGAAGTCACTCGATGGAATGAACTTGGACCCCGAGAAGATCCCGCTGCCAGGCTCCCACCTAGCTGGCAGGGCTAGAAGTCACTCGGTGTCATCCCTAGCCTCGAGAAGATCCCGCTGCCAGGCTCCCACCTAGCTGGCAGGGCCGGAAGTCACTCGATGGAATGAACTTGGACCCCGAGAAGATCCCGCTGCCAGGCTCCCACCTAGCTGGCAGGGCCGGAAGTCACTCGGTGTCATCCCTAGCCTCGAGAAGATCCCGCTGCCAGGATCCCACCTAGCTGGCAGGGCCGGAAGTCACTCGATGGAATGAACTTGGACCCCGAGAAGATCCCGCTGCCAGGCTCCCACCTAGCTGGCAGGGCCGGAAGTCACTCGGTGTCATCCATAGCCTCGAGAAGATCCTGCTGCCAGGCTCCCACCTAGCTGGCAGGGCCGGATGTCACTCGATGGAATGACTCAGAAAGCAACGACCTGCGACCCAGAACAAATCGCGTTGTCGGACTCCCACCTAGCCGGCAAGGCCGGGAACTACTCGAAAAGCGTGCGCAGCAAGACAGAATCACAAGAGTTAGTCAAAAAAGAGGGAAAGGGTCTAGCATAGCCCCATCCTCAGACCCCAGGAAAGGTGGTCGAGTAAACGCAAAGGCCTGGCGAGAGTCCGCAGAGAATTAAGCATGCGGCCTAGGGGCGAGCCAGCTCGCCTCACTCGGCGGACGAGCCAGCTCGCCTCGCTCGGCGGACGGGCAGCCGCCTCGTCAGAGCCGGGCCGCAGTGGCAGGTCGCGTCATCCGGCAATGACAGCGTTGGAAAAATAAGGCAGGCGAAAAATGCATTCATAAAAGGAACAATAGCTAAAAATATGAAGTATAAGCGCAACTCGTACATACATCTCAGAACAGATTGTTACACATAATAATGTTCATCTAAAAAGTAAATTACAAAAAGTAAGGGGGGGCGCGAGATCTAGAAACCCTAAAGGGGCTGGAAGGCCTTGTCGCCAGGGTCCGGCACGGGGAGAAACAGCGCCGGCACAACGTCTTCCGCCGAAAGCTCTGCCGCCTCGCCCGTAAGCAGATCCGCGCGCCGCAGCATTTGCATCGTGTATTTCGCCGCGCTGGCCGCCTTCTTTTGCATTAGCACTTCCAGGTCATGGTCAGAGAGGTGCTCGCGCGGGCAGACCCTGCTGTCTGGAGGAGGAGCAGCGGCGGCAGCCTCCAGCTCGCGTACCCGGGCCTCCAGCACCGCCTTCTCCTGGCCAAGGGTGGCGATCTCGGCACCCATTCGACTCGCCGTCGCCGCATCCTGAAAAAAGGAATGGGAATAACCGTGAGCTGTGTTCGCGAGAGGGAGAGGATAACTCAGGTTGAGCGTGTACCACCCTGCCCAGGTACTGTGCGAGGGTCTCCTCGGCAGCGGCGGCCCGCCCTCTCTGAAGGTCCGCGTCCGCCCGAGCGAGCTTTCGGGCCTCTTCCTTCTCATCCGCCATCTTTTGGATGGACGCGGCGTTCCGCTCCACCTGGGTGCAGCATCTCCCCACCATATGAGCCAGCTCCAAACCGCGCAGCTGGGCCCGCGCGCTCTCATGAATCAGCACTCGCGTCTCCTCCTTGTCATAAATGGCGGCGTCTTCGCGCGAGTACAGACCAAAGGAGAAGCTGTACGCCTCCCCGCCGATAGTATCCTGCTCCATCCAGCTCGGCAGCAGGGTCGAGATCGTTACACGGTTCGACTCCTTGTCCCACGCCAGGAGCGGGACGCCGAGCTCGTCCAAGTACTTCTCGCCGTAGCCGAAGTTACGATGCCCTCTCGGCACCGGCTCCGCAGCGGCTTCAGACCCACCCGGCGGCGCGGAGGTGCCCGCCGCCCCGACCGGGGAGTCGCTGGTCGAAGCAACCAGCAGGGGCGAGGGGGCCTCAGTCGGCAAGATCGCGGGGGCCTTGCCCTTTATTTGACTCGCGGAGGGTTGTTGATCCGCGGTCTTCGCCGACTTCGGCGGAGGCGCTGACTGTCCGCCGCCTGGCCGCTTCTTGGCCGGGACCGATGGGATGTCGCGCTGGGCGGCATCCGCAGCCTGGGCGCGGGCGAGAACCCCGGGGGGAATCCGAGCACTCTCGTAAGGGGGGTGAAGAGGGATGTCGCGTTCACCTGCGAAGAAGGGAAGGTGAGATGAAAGAAGAATGGGAAAGTAAGGCCTAACGAAGACGAGTGGCAAACCTCCCCCCGGCGGGACAGCCGCGAGATCGTCAAGGTGGCAGCGCAGGAACGCGACCTCAAAGTTCTTCCCAGCGAAGAACGCGCACAGATCAGCTTCGTGGCCGCCTAGGCTGGGTGGTCGGTAGCTCGCCTCGCTGAGCTGCACCGGCGAGAAGGGAACGTTGCCGAAGTCCCCTTTGACGAACAGGAACTTCTTCAGCCAGTTGTGGCTCTTGTTAACTGTCTCCCGCACCTTGAGGTGGGCGCTGGAGAAGTAGGCCGTCCCGTCTCGATTCGCCCTGAAGGAGAACAGCTTCCGGAACACTGCGAGGCTGAACTCCACCCGCTCCTCTCGCAGGAAGCAGGCGAACCCCATCATGACGGCGATGGAGTTCGGGGTCATCTGGCCCAGGACGACCCCAAAGTATTTTAGCACCTGGCGCACCTCGGGCCACAGGGGGAGTCGCAGGCCTACCTCAAAGTGGGCGAGAGGGATGGCGAGCTCATCCCTAGACAGGTCGTTGATTTTCTCCCCCTCTTCGGGTCGCCTCGCAGAGAACCCAGCTGGGATATGGTCGCTTAGAGCTTCCAAGTATTCGCGCTCTGTGATAACGGCGCGAGGGAAATCATGCTCGGAGAAGGTCCAAGCGCACTTGCTTCGGCCGTCCACGTCGCCGCCGCCTCCGCCCATCCCCGTCGAGTCGCCGCCGAACGCGCGAGAAAAAGCCAGAAGGCGAACACAGACAATACTCCGCGGGAACGGGAAGCAAGAAAGTTTGGAATCGGTGGAGAAATTAGGGCCTGCAAGGCCTATTTATAGGGAAAGAGAAAGGGCGGGAAACATCCCGCCGAAAGGCGGGGTGCGGATAGCCAAAAATCAACCCGACGGTTCGACTTCCCGCGTGCGACCGCACCTCAAAGGTCGAGCCGGCACGGTTCTCGCCCGGCTGCAACCGCGGGAGACCAGCGCGGGCGAACCAACCCCAACCCGCACCCGCACGTCGTTCCGCGCAAGACGGGAGACTCCCGTCTGGCGAGCTCCTCGACTCGCCCTCGCCCCGATCAGCGCAAAAGGAAGAATGGACCTTTCCCTTAACCCGCCCACAGAAAACAAAAGAAAAGCAGCACGATAATTTCAATACATCTCAGCAACAAAATAGTTAGGCCCACAGGCGGGCTAAAAGAGTCGCAAGCAATTACAAATACAAGATAACTACGAAATGACGATAACCCCGCGGTATCCCGTGAGCGAGGGGCAAACAACTGGGTCAGTACTCGACCCACTTCCACCTGTGCCGCCTCTTCGTTCCCGACCGAGGCGGCACACGGGGATCGTGGTAATCGCGAACCGCCACCAGCTCCCGCTGAGCCAGGCCGACCTGCTCCACGGCGCTCTTAAGATGCCCCTCGGCTCGCGTTATATGCACGCCCGGCGAGGTGACATCGTCGTCTTCCGCTTCGCGCGGAGGGCCCTCCAAGGCCGCGAGCCGGGCCTCGGTCTCGGCCTTGTCATCATCGATTCTCTTCATGATCTCCTACAGCAGCAGTGTGTGTTTCTGGAATAGCCGCGTCACCTGCCTCTTCATCCCCGCCGCATCGGTCGGGTCGCCCAGATAGTCAGAAACACTGTCCACGTCAGGCGGAGGCGAGTACCCTTCGCTCATCTCGGTCTCAGGAGAGGCCCTGTGAAAGCCTGCAAGCGGGGGGGGGGGGTCAGAATGAGCGAGCAAGAGACAAAGCCAACGATAAAAACCAGCTCACCAGGGGTTGGCACGTCGCCCGCACCGACAGATGGGCGAGAAGAGCCCGGCCGACCCTGAAAGTTCCCTCCCTCGAGGGTCTCAAGAGATTTCCCCAGCCCGTGGGAGACCGCCGGACAGGGAGTTTCCGGAGGTGGGCGATCCAGAACCGAGGAACCAGCGACCTTCTCGGGCGACTCGCGAGAGGGGCGATCCACTCCCCCATTCCCCGCCCCCTCACAGGGGATCGCCTGCAAGACAAAGGGTCAAAGGTACAGCAATAACTCGCGGAAGGTCACGTTCATCGGGGATTACCTCGACACCCGCGGCCGAGCTGGAGCCCGGACAGTCGCCCGCCAGAGACCGCCTGACAATCTTCCCCTTCGCCGGCCTGAAGACAGGGCCGGGAGACCCGCGTGATAACCAAGGGGCAGCCTCGAGGGCCTCCTCCTGAGTCTTCAGGCTCGCCGCCGCCAGGCGAGCTCGCACCTCTTCGCTGACCGGCATCGAGAAATTAAGGTCTGCTCAAAGGAAATGAAGGGATCTGGGGAGCCTCCTTCAGGGGTTAGCGGTGCGTATTTATAGCAGGACAGTGGGCCCCTACCAAAAGATTCCCTGCCAGCTCAGCACAGAGCTTGCCGAACACGCGGGTTGGATGATTCTTTCCGAGCTTGATTCAAGCTCAAAAAAAGCGGGGATTGTGTACAACCCTGTGTCCGACGAGCGGGCCCCGCCAGGAAGGTTGAGCAGGCCTGTCCCCGCGACCCGCACCCGAGCGGCAGAACGGGCTGAACGACTGAAGGGCTGGTCCGCTCCCGCCCATCTCAGGCGAGCGAGCTGGCGACCCGCAGCAAGCGAGCCGGACCCGCGATTGGCGACCCGCCGGCCAACCCCCCGTACGCGACCTGGCTGCCGATCCGCCCGGCAGGAGACAGGCAGCTCGCCCCTATCGGCTCGCGCTCGCCCAGGGAGGATAGGCGAGCCACGAAGCCAGATCGCGCCCGCCTCCTGCGGGAGAACTGAAGGCGAGCTGACCGCCCGGGGGTGCGAATAGTTACTCAGAACAGCGGAGCCTCGCTGTTGGCAGACCAGGTTGGACTGCGCATAGCTGTTCAGAACAGCGGAGTTTGGCTGTTGGCAGACCCAACCAGGGGCCTTTTGGTACTTCCAGGTCAGTCCTTTTGGTTATTGGCAGTTCAGATTCTGAAAATCTATAAATAAGACTCAAGGGGTACCTCAGAGGACACGCTTTCAGTGCCTCCCTGCTCTCATTCTCAAGTGTTCTCTGAGGGTACCTTAGCTCGGCTCTTGGCTAAGGAGGGGAAGCGCTCAGAGATCTTCCGGGTTTGTGGTGGGACCTCCCTGCCGAGCCCTTGGGTCTGTTTTCTCTTGTCTCTCTCGTTGTTTTTCTTGCAGGAGCAAAGTAGGCGCGAGACCACCCCTTCCCCAAGGGTAGAACTCCACAAGAGGCCGGATTCCGGTTTCAACAATCACGAAGTAAGTAAAGCCACTTCGTATGAGAGTAATCATCAATAAAAGTGATAAAGTAGCGATAACTAGAAATACTAGTAATTTTGAAGGGACCCCAAACGTCAGAGTGCAGTAAATCAAAAGGAGCCGAGGTCCGAGTACAATGTGCGGGAAAGGAAGAACGCGACTGCTTGCCAAAAATATAAGAATCACACTGAAAGGGAGAAATAGATACATCAGGAAGCGCCCTCTGGAGGACCGTATGAGGGGGCATGCCCAAGACGGCGATGTCAATCCAACGAGGAGACGGAGGAGAGGACGGTAGGAGAGGCATCGAGAAGGTAGAGCCCGTTGTACAGTTGTCCCCTATCAATGGTAATCCGCATCTGCCGATCATGTATCAAAAAATAGAAGAGGTGAATGTGACAGAGCAATCCATATCAGTAGTAAGTCGACCAACAGATAGTAAATTAAACGGGGAGCTCGGAACATAAAGAGCCGAGCGAAGAGAGATGGAGGGGCTGAGGGAGAGGTCAGCGCAACCGAAGACCGGAACAGTCGCCCCATTAGCCACGGTGATACACTTCGGATGAGGAGCATCCGAGTACTTGGGAGGCCGTAGCGAGGTGATGTGATGAGTGACACCCGAGTCCAAGATCCAGCGCGGACTGGAGGAAAAACAAGCAGTACCTGCAGTGGAGGTGGAGGCAACAGAAGCCGAAGGAGGGCTGAGTAGCTCATGGAGTTGCTGTAGCTATAGGCGAACGGCCTCAAGGTCAGCACTTGTGGCAGAAGAGCCGTCAGCTACAACAGCAGCAGTCGGACGAGGAGGGTAGCCATGTTTCTTGTAGAAAACTGCCTCAGTGTGGCCGTCTCGGCCGCAATAGGAACACTTTGGGCGGCCCCGACCACCATGCCCCCTTCTGCTGGAGCCCGAGCGTCCACCACGAGCAGAAGACGGTGGGGGAAGTAAGGGGGAGGGTCTGCTGGAGAAGGGCTGGAAAGGAGGGTGCAGGAGTATCTGGGGGCGGTGACACTCGAATGAGCATAGAGCAAACATCAGATAAGGAAGGAGTAGTAGCCGAAGCCAGAACCTGAGCCCGGATACTCTGAAGGTGTGGCGGGACACGAGCCATCATCATGGCGATGCAGACGACCTCCTTTTGAGTTCGCTTAGTGGCAAGATCAGTGGTAGAGGGTTGATGCTGGATCCAGGCCTCTGCGAGAGTCTTAGCACGAGCAACAAACAAGGTCATGTCTGCAGTCCCGCCAGCGTCGAGAGCCTGAAGATCGGTAATAATATCATAGAGGTGTTGGAGGCTGTCCTTGCCCGAGTATAATGAGTGAAGCTCATCCCACATAGCTTTGGCCATCTCATGATACATGACCATCTGGTAGGGCTCACCCTCCAGGGAGTTGAGGAGCCACGTCTGAATGCGACCGTCGTTTCGTAGCCAGTCGTCGGTAGAGGGAGACGGAGGTCCCTGAGTGAGATGAAGCACAAGGTCTGTGGCCTGAAGAACTCGGCGAACCGGGGGCACCCATTGGATGAAATTCTTCTTTCCTGACAAGGAAATTGTGGTGATCCGCAGCTCATCGCAGAGGTCAGGAGGAGGAGTCGGGCGGTCTACAGAGGGGTTAGCCGCCTGGCCGGTGGAGTCAACGGAGGAGCTCATAGAGACCGGAGAGGCCGCATCGAGCAGGAAAGGGTGCTGCTGTTAGAAGAGGTCGCCGCGGCTTGACGAGGTCTTCGCGGGTTGAGGAGGTCGCCGCGGGAGAGCACTCTTGCACGACAAGCCCGCACGGTTGTACGAGAAGCCGCAGCGGGCAGTCAAAGCGACAAGAGCAGGAAAGGCGCTGCGGTTTGAGGAGGTCGCCGCGGGAGAGCACTCTTGCACGACAAGCCCGTGCGGTTATATGAGAAGCCGCAGCGGGTAGTCAAAGCGACAAGAGCAGCGGAAAGCAGGAGAGAGAAAGGGAGGCCGCAACCTGAGTGCAGAGAAGCAAACTGTGCGGCCACAGTGAGTACACTAGCGTCCAGAGAAAGAGCGGTAAGAGACTTAGAGACCACGTGGGAAGGAGAGGCCGCGGGTAGACCGAGCGGGATAAGAGAGAGTGTTGGATCCCTAGTTGATTTGGGCTAGGTTCACTAACTTAGGATGTGACCCAACATGTATAGACAGAGTCATATTTGTGTCCTAGAGTGTAGGCTCAGTCCTTAGAGTCAACTTCAGATGGACCAGCTATCAACAAGACCATCAGAGATCTCAAGACTTAGAAGATTTCAAGACTAAGTAAAATGAGTTCGACGTTCGTCGAACTCAGCTCGACGAAAGGGGTTCTGAGCTCGACGATCTTGAGACATTTTTCTGTGCTGAGCTCGACGATCTTAGTTCTCTGTTCGACGAAGACTGAGATACTTCAATAAGCTAAAGTCAGGACAACTCCATATTTTTCTAAGTCCAACTTCAGGCTTTGGTCGACGAACAGGATTCTGAGCTCGATGAACTTGGACCTCAAGTTCACAACTTCTCAGGTCGACAAATTCAGTACTCTACTCGACGAATTCTGGTCGACGATCTGTACTCTTCTCAGTCAGAGACTTTTCAGATTCTAAGTCCACAATCATTCTCAGCTCGACGAATTTGGATCTCAGCTCGACGAATGAAGACTGTCTGTTCGACAAATGAAGATTGTCTGGTCAACGAACTCATCAGCTCAGCTCGACGAACTGTGAACTCAGCTCGACGATTCCTGTCCTTCGTTCGACGATTCCAGACTAGGTCTGTTGAAAATTGTGAAGTGGAAGTGGATGATGGGACAGGCCGGGCGGCCTGGGCGGACTGCATTGGCGGATTGGGCGGACTGGGCGGACTGGGCGGACTGCGGCCTAGTGATAAGTCTAGTGGAAGTCGGCTGTTCTGAGCGGGTTGTATGCATGAATTCCGCGGACTGTGTGGCCTGCTATCTGCGGATAGGGCGTTGGCTGATTGGTTTAGCCAAGGAGCGGCCTGAGCGGATAGAGGCTTGCGGACTGGTGCATTGCTCAGTGGCCGCATTGCAAGTTTGTGTAATTGGCGGTTTGGCTCATGTCCGCGGGAAGCTTGCGGACTGGCGTGTCCGCGGTTGTGCTGTTGCGGACTGGGCTTAGAGCTTGGTTGTGGCCTTGTCGAGCTCTGGTGTTACAGCAGGTGCTTTGCTGTGGAGGTCTTTGGCGGACTGGTGTATGGAGTCCGGGAGGTGGCCGTTGCTTGGGGTAGGTGTGCGAGAAGCTTGCGGACTGCTGGCGGTCTGTGTGCTAGGGTGTTTGGCGGACGGAGCTATGTCCGCCATGCTCGCATTAGGCCTTTGATGGTTCTGGACTTGGTCACACTCTGTGCCAAGACCAGGGTGTCCGCAGTATCCGCCAAGTCCGCTGTTGACCGGGCGGACTGTTGCTAACTCTGCCTTTGGTCGTGGACTTGTGACGGATGGAGGCTTGTCTTGTTCTATGCGGACTGCCTCGGGGTTGTGCGGACAGCCATTGAATGGGGTTGCTGTTCTGCAGTGGTTGTAAGCTTTGCGGGCTGATGCCTTGTCCGCATAGCTTAGGCAGACTGAAGAGGGTCGCCAAAGTTGCCTTGCTCCTGGCTGTTTATTCCTTGGTATCCGGCTAAGTACTTGCGGACTCGGCGGACGGTGTTTTGCTATCGCGCGGGCTAGGGCGGTGTCGCTATCTCTAGGGCGGTGACCAGACTCCTCACCTCGCCTATAAATAGGACCCCCTGGCACATCTACAGTAACTTGAGTGAACAGTAAGTGGGGTTGGGCAAGGAGCTGCGGTCTCAGTTTTCTGTCCGCGCGGATTGATTCAGAGCTGACGGTTTGTTGTGTGCAGGTCGCGCGGGTAGCTTCAAGGAGCCAGGAGTTTGGCTTTGACTTCGGTCAAGTACTTGGAAGTGTGCGGTCTCTGCGGATTCAGCAGGTCGCTCTGCGGCTTGTCAGTTCTCTGTTTCAACTTTGCCTAGTTCCAATAACCTGTCTGCCGGTCTCAGGCGGGTAGGCGGTCTGTTCCTCAGTTCCTCAGCAGGAGGCGAATAATGGTGTGTCCGCGCGGCCTCGCGGCTTCGGCGGACTCCGTGTCTATTCGGCGGATTGCAGCATAGCTCGGGCGGCTTCGGCGGGCTTGGCGACCTCGGCGGTCTCGGCGGACTCCGGTGCTGTCCGCCCGGCTTGTTTTGTGTAACTTTCTGTGATAGTTTGTGTACTAGCGAAATCATGTCTCGCTACGTATACCTCGCCTTGTAAAGAAGTGGAATGTATAAAAGATCTGCTTGTGCTTCCATTGTTTGTTGGTGTTAAACCTTGGTCCTTGGTTTTCTGCTGGTTCAAAGTGTGAACTGGGTAGTGCCGAAGATATTAATTTAGCGTTTGGGCTACCTTGCTGACCACTTTGAGAAAATTCAACATGGTATCAGAGACAGGTTCAGTTGCGTGAGAGGTAGTCAACCAGTGTTGTTACTCAGTGCTTGAGTGGTGATCAACCTGTGTTGTTGCTCGGAGCTTCTGAAAGGTTGCCAACAGGTGTTGCAATGGAAGGGAGTTACGCAAGAGGTCTTGGCATTGAACTCTTAACGCCGACTAACTTCAAGAAGTGGAAGTCGTGCATGAAGAGTTATCTTCTGGGTGATGAGCTATGGGAAGTCGTCGGTGGTGACGACAGGCAGGAAGTGACAGCTGCGTTTGGTACTGCTGAGCAAGTACGGCTCTGGAGAAAAACAAATGCTAGGGCGGAGTTTATTCTCAAGAGGGCCGTGTCTCCGGAACTGTTTGATCACATCATTGGATGTGAGTCGGCTGCTGATATTTGGATAACCATTGATGAGTTGTTCAATAGGAAGAATGTGGCGCGGCTTCAGTTTCTGGAGAATGAGTTGGCCAGGACAACTCAGGGAGACCTTTCCATCTCGAAGTACTTCTTAAAGATGAAGAGCTTGTGTGCTGAGCTGTCGGCACTTGATCCCGATGAGCCTATCTCTGAGGCGAAGATGAAAAGGCACATAATCCGCGGCTTGCGGAAGGAGTATGTGGCCTTTGTGACATCTGTTCAAGGTTGGGCTACTCAGCCGTCTTTGCTGGAGCTGGAGAACCTGCTGGCATCACAGGAGAGCTTGGCAAGGCAGATGGCTAGCGTGAATATCAATCAGGAAGGCAGCGAAGCTCTCTTCTCAGGCAAGAAGAAAGGATGGGAAGGGAAGAAGAAGAAGAAGCAGGTCGCTGGTGAGAAGGAGCCTTCAACTTCATATCAGCCGGAGAGGAGCAATGCTCCTAAGGACTGGAAGAAGAACCTGAAGTGCTACCGGTGTCATCAGCGAGGGCACTTCAAGCGGGACTGCAAGGTCAAACTGCAGCCTGGGCATGCTGCGGAAAAGGAGGAAGCTTGCTCGAGAAGTGAGGAAGCAGATTGGGGCGGAGCTTTCATAACGGGCACTTGTGTTCGTGCCTTGTCTGCTGAGGAATTCAACAGCGAGTGGATCGTGGACTCCGGGTGTGGTCATCACCTGACCGGAGACAAGACGAAGTTCACCTCCATGCAGGCATACTCAGGTAATGAAGTTATTATCACTGCTGATAATACTGTTTATGTAGTAGAGAAAGAGGGGGTTGTGTCTTTGGGTAGTGATCAGGGGCCACTCACATTAAGGAGTGTGTATCACGTACCGGGCATGAAGAAAAACCTCTTCTCGGTGATCAATGCGGTGGACGCTGGGTATCACGTTCTGTTTGGGCCAACAGACATGAGGTTCCTTCGCAACGTATCAGCGGTTAAGGCTGATGTTGCTCATGTAGGAAGGAGAGTCACAAATTTGTTTGTTCTTGCCACAAACTCTTATGTTGATCGAATGAGGGCCAATGATAGTGCTGCTATCTGGCATGAGAGGTTGGGGCATGTAGGCATGGACAAGCTGAAGGTGATGGCTAGTAGAAGTTTTGTGGAGGGGTTGCCTAAGTTGTCCTCCTTTGGTGACGGGCATGTTTGCGCGGGGTGTCAATACGGTAAGGCACATCACCTTCCATTTGATAAGTCACAAACAAGGAGCAAGCTACCATTGGAGTGCATTCATGGCGACTTGTTGGGACCAACGGTCACTGCCAGCCTTGGTGGAAGCAGATGCATGCTTGTCTTGATTGATGATTACTCAAGGTATACTTGGGTGTACTTCTTAAGGGAGAAGTCAGAAGCCTTCCGTTTGTTTGTGGAGTTCAAGGAGTTGGTAGAAGGTCGGCTTGGCTTGTCGATCAAGAAGCTTAGAACAGACAACGGTGGTGAGTTCATCTCCTCCGAGTTTTCTAACTTCTGCAGGAAGCACGAGATCCAACGAGAGCTTACTTGTGCTCACACTCCACAACAAAATAGGGAAGCGGAGCGGAAGATCCATCATCTGACGGAGACCTGCAAATGTTGGCTTCATGCGAAAGATATCTCAAGGTCCTTTTGGGCGGAGGGCATGTCTTGTACTGCTTATGTCATCAACAGGATGCCACTCAGCTCTATCAACATGCAGACTCCTTTTGAGTTGTTGCTGAAGGAGAAGCCGAGTGTGGGACACCTTAGGGTGTTCGGTTCAACTTGCTATGCGCATGTCCCAGATGCTTCACGGACTAAGCTGGATGCGAAGGCAAGGAAGCGTGTCTTTGTTGGCTACGATGAGCGGAAGAAGGGATGGAAATGCATGGATCCTGCAACGAAGAAGTTCGTGGTGTCAAGAGACGTTGTCTTTGACGAGCTGACGTCATATGGAGGTGGCTCGGTTGAGCTAACTGGAACTAGCAAGGTTGATGAAGCACCGGTGGTGGTTGCTGAAGGCTTGGAATAGGAGCTTGTTGTTTCACCAGCAGCTCATGTTGCTTCTAACTCCGAGGCTGAGCCTTCTGGCTCAGGAAGTAGGGGGAGCACTGCTCAAAGCTTGCCCCAGGTAGGAGTTTTTGCCCGAAGAAGCAACGGAAGCAGTGAGCAAGGAGCCGACCCTTCGGAGATCGAAGAGGGTTATTAAGTCACCGGCTCGGTACTATGATGGGAATGCAGTGAGCTTTGTCTCCTGCTTCTTTGCAGGTCCTCTAGATGAGCGAGAGCCTGCAACCTTCAACGAGACCACTGGAGTTAAGGAGTGGGAAGATGTCATGAAGGAAGAGATTGATGCTCTGAAGAAGAATGAAACCTGGGACCTTGTGCCCAAGGTTGATGGAATTACTCCGGTTACTTGCAAGTGGGTGTATAAGTTGAAGAAGAAGGCTGATGGGAGCATTGATAGGTTTAAAGCTCGCCTGGTCGTTAGAGGATTCTCACATAGCAGTATGGAGAAGACTATGAGGAGACGTTTAGTCCGGTTGCAAAGATGACTTCAGTAAAAGTGGTGATGGCCTTGGCTGCTAGCAAGGGATGGAGAATGTGGCAAGTCGATGTGAAGAATGCCTTTCTTTACAGAGAGATTGACAAGGACATCTTCATGGATCAGCCACTTGGATTTGTTTCTGAAGATCATACGGACTATGTCTGCAAACTCAGGAAGGCTCTCTATGGGTTGAAGCAAGCTCCTAGAGCTTGGTATGAGAAGATTGCAGAGTACTTGCAATTCTGTGGATACCTTGCTTCCAACTCGGATTCAAGCTTATTCATCAAGAAGAAGGGAGAGCTACAAGTCTTGGTCCTGTTGTATGTGGATGACATGATCATCACAGGGAATTCGGAGGGGGAAGTAGAAAGGCTCAGGGCCGAGCTTGCTATACGCTTCGAGATGAAAGACTTGGGAGAGCTTCACCACTTTCTCGGTCTTGAGGAGGAGAGGAAGGAGTGCGGGATTCTCATTAGCCAAAAAGGGTATGCAGATCGCATTGTGAAGCGGTTCGGCATGGGCGAAGGGAAGAAGTGCTCTACTCCACTAGAACATGGGCAGAAGCTTCGACGAGATGAGGGAAGGGTTCTTCATGATCCCTTGGTGTTCAGGGATCTTGTTGGGAGCTTGATCTACCTGACAATTACAAGGCCAGACATTGCTTACGCTGTTGGCCGAGTAAGTCGGTATATGGCTGAACCAAGGCAATCTCATCTAGTGGCGGCAAAGCATATCTTGAAGTATGTCAAGTCAACTTCTGATATGGGACTCCTTTATAGAAGGGACTCGGATTTTGCCTTGCTTGGGTACATGGATGCTGACTATGGCGGTGATTCGAATGATCGAAGGTCTACTTCAGGTTATGTGTTCACTTGCGGTTCAGCTAGCATCTCGTGGTGTAGCAAGAAGCAGGACTCGGTGTCAGTATCAACTACGGAGGCAGAGTATAAGGCTTCGGCCTTGGCTTCTCGGGAAGCCATCCGGTTGAGGAGGCTTATAGAGGATGTTCATGAAGAAGTGCAAGGTCCAACTTTACTCCGGGGTGACAATGAGAGTGCTCTCAAGCTGGTAAACAATCCAGTGTGTCACGCCAGGACCAAGCACATTGAGATCGATCACCACTTCATTAGGGAGAAGGTGCTGGAGGGATCTCTGTTGGTCGGGCATGTTCGGAGTGAAGACAATCTTGCTGACATCTTCACGAAGCCACTGTCGAAGGGGCCCTTTGAGCGCTTGCGCAGCTTGCTGGGCTTGATCACCACTTCTCACTTCAAGGGGGAGTGTTGAAAATTGTGAAGTGGAAGTGGATGATGGGACAGGCCGGGCGGCCTGGGCGGACAGCATTGGCGGACTGGGCGGACTGCGGCCTAGTGATAAGTCTAGTGGAAGCCGGCTGTTCTGAGCGGGTTGTATGCATGAAGTCCGCGGACTGTGCGGCCTGGTATCTGCGGATAGGGCGTTGGCTGATTGGTTTAGCCAAGGAGCGGCCTGAGCGGATAGAGGCTTGCGGACTGGTGCATTGCTCAGTGGCCACATTGCAAGTTTGTGTAATTGGCGGTTTGGCTAATGTCCGCGGGAAGCTTGTGGACTGGCGTGTCCGCGGTTGTGCTGTTGCGGACTGGGCTTAGAGCTTGGCTGTGGCCTTGTCGAGCTCTGGTGTTACAGCAGGTGCTTTGTTGTGGAGGTCTTTGGCGGACTGGTGTTTGGAGTCCGGGAGGTGGCCGTTGCTTGCGGTAGGTGTGCGAGAAGCTTGCGGACTGCTGGCGGTCTGTATGCTAGGGTGTTTGGCGAACGGAGCTATGTCCTCCATGCTCGCATTAGGCCTTTGATGGTTCTGGACTTGGTCACACTCTGTGCCAAGACCAAGGTGTCCGCAGTATCCGCCAAGTCCGCTGTTGACCGGGCAGACTGTTGCTAACTCTGCCTTTGGTCATGGACTTGTGGCAGATGGAGGCTTGTCTTGTTCTATGCGGACTGCCTCGGGGTTGTGCGAACAGCCATTGAAGGGGGTTGTTGTCCTGCAGTGGTTGTAAGCTTTGCGGGATGATGTCTTGTCTGCATAGCTTAGGCGGACTGAAGAGGGTTCGCCAAAGTTGTCTTGCTCCTGGCAGTTTATTCCTTGGTATCCGGCTAAGTCCTTGCGGACTTGGCGGACGGTGTTTTGATATCGCGCAGGCTAGGGCAGTGTCGTTATCTCTAGGGCGGTGACCACACTCCTCACCTCGCCTATAAATAGCACCCCCCTGGCACATCTACAGTAACTTGAGTGAACAGTAAGTGGGGTTGGGCAAGGAGCTGCGGTCTCAGTTTTCTGTCCGCGCGGATTGATTCAGAGCTGATGGTTTGCTGTGTGCAGGTCGCGCGGGTAGCTTCAAGGAGCCAGGAGTTTGGCTTTGACTTCGGTCAAGTACTTGGAAGTGTGCGGTCTCTGCGGATTCAGCAGGTCGCTCTGCGGCTTATCAGTTCTCTGTTTCAACTTTGCCTAGTTCCAATAACCTATCCGCCGGTCTCAGACGGGTAGGCGGTCTGTTCCTCAATTCCTCAGCAGGAGGCGAATAACGGTATGTCTGCGCGGCCTCGCAGCTTCAGCGGTCTCCGTGTCTATTCGGCGGATTGCAGCATAGCTCGGGCGGCTTCGGCGGGCTTGGCGACCTCGGCGGTCTCGACGGACTCCGGTGCTGTCCGCCCGGCTTGTTTTGTGTAACTTTCTGTGATAGCTTGTGTACTAGCGAAATCATGTCTCGCTACGTATACCTCGTCTTGTAAAGAAGTGGAATGTATAAAAGATCTGCTTGTGCTTCCATTGTTTGTTGGTGTTAAACCCTTGTGCTTGGTTTTTCGCTGGTTCAAAGTGTGAACTGGGTAGTGCCGAAGATATTAATTTGGCGTTTGGGATACCTTGCTGACCACTTTGAGAAAATTCAACAAGGTCTTCTTCAGTTTTCCGTCCCTTTTCTTGGCGATGAATCCTGAGTAATTAATGTTCAATTTTCTCGGAATGTTACCGTTGGAACGAGCATTGATCATGGATTATTTCATGCCATTTTTCCATGGGACAGTTAGGGAAATCATTGATTGCCGCTTCCTTCCCAGGCCGACTGCAATTACTACTCAACATTCAAATTTCGAATGTTCCTTAGTCAATCAGTAGTAAGAAAAGAAAACATCAACCAGTACTACAGATAGACAGACAGATTGCATAGAAGAACAGTCTTACAGAAATCAAAAGTTCTTTTCTGCAATCAGCCTTGGCCAGAGGACATCTTCAAGAAGAAGAAGAACAAACAATCTCTATCAAGAGTCTTCTTCATTCAATCCTCCAGGACAACTTCAGAAGGACAACAATTCTCTATCTGTCAAAGGAGTTCCTGAAGCAATCTCTGGTCCAGGCACTCAAGCTTTCAAGACCTATCACCCTGAAGCAGTGCTCCAGTTTTCCTGATTCATTCAAGATCTCAGGGGGTGCAATCTGCTAACATCAATCCACAGTCTTCTCAGTTGTTATTGAGAAAGAGAAGACATCATCACCTTCTTTTTCATTCTCTGTACAGGGTTTTAATTCTCTTCAAAATTATTCCTGGTTGCAAGTCTCCTACCAAAAGACTTGAGGTTTTGGTTTTTGAGCAGCTGAACAAAAGCTCATTGGTGTCAGGCACCTGATCAAAAATCTGAGTGGATTCCTACCATGGTGGTAGAAGAGTGGATGTACCCAGGTTGGGGAACCACTATAAATTTCTTGTGTCGTCTGGTTGCCCTTTTTTTTTGTTTTGGCTGTGTTGTTCTGTGATTTATTAGGTTGTTGTGCTTATTTTCTTATTTGCTAATTTGTTCACCTAGGAGCTACAACAAAAGTTGTACAAAGTTTGTAGTGAGCACAATACTCTATTCACCCCCCGCCCCTCTAGAGTATTTCAGATCTAACCTGCACTTTCAGAGAGGTCATAGCGGTGAAGGAGAGACCGCGTGGGAAGGAGAGGCCGTGGGTAGACCGAGCGTCAAAGAGACAGCAGCGGCTAGGAGAAGCCGCGAGAAGAATAGGCCGCACGGGAAGGAGAGGCCGCGCGGGAAGGAGTGGCCGCAGGAAGACTGAGCGGCAAAGAGAAGACAGCGGCTAGGAGAAGCCGCGAGAAGGAAAGGCTGCGAGTAGGAGAACTCGAGCGGCAAGACCAGGCAGCGGCTAGCGCGGGTAGTCCGGGCGACTAGCGAGAGAAGGCGGAACCCACCTGGCAGAGGGTGGAGAGTTATAAAAGGGAAGAGCTAGAGGGAGGGCGGGAGGGAGGACAGGAGACAAGTGCGGTTAGAAGAGAGAAGACCACAGGGAGACCTGCTAGGAGACCGCAGGGAGAGTCCGCAGAAGCGGACAGGAGAGGGAGGTGGTCTGTGGGCGGGTAAAAACAGGAAAACCGCCGGTATCGGAACCTGGCTCTGATACCATGTAGAGAGAGCTCAAAACTTATATGTATATTTTCTGTATCAAAATACAATGAGAGAATACAAATATATAGGAGAGAGAAGGTGAGAAGAAAACCTATACAAGATGTGGGACTAAGGAGAGAAGAAGGAAAAATAATAAAAAGGAGCCCAATAATGGGCTCATTACATGGGCAGGGGCGGATTCAGAGGGGGGCCCGAGGGACAGTGGCACCCCCATTATTTTTCAAAATGATTAGTGTATTTGAATTTCTCTCGTCGAGGCAATAAATTTTGACTACTTATACGTCAAAAACGGTGGCCAGATGAGGAAGATACAGCTCCGATAAGATTGAAACGTTCAAATATATTTTTTGAATGAAGTTGATGTCTGGCTCCGCATATTAAAAATTTTAGAACACAATAACACCTTCAAAAAAATCGTGTGCACCCTCATTATTAATTTTCTAAATCCGCCACTGTACATGGGCTTTTCTAACAAGATTTAATGTAACATAGAGATCTAGCAAGCAATATATGTATTTTCAACGATTTTCATATCTTGGTCACAGATTTAAATAATTTCATCTACTACGTACTTAGACTTTCTGAAATTTCTAGTATCCTGTAGGAGGAAATGAATATCCCCCATGCAAAATTCTTCAACCTTTGAGTACTTCAAGATGTTCAACATTGTCTTCTATAATATAAATACATGAAATTCATCTTCAAGGAGAAGCTCCAATAAACAAGATTTGAGCCTAAAATCAGCATAGCCAAATAAATCATTCATTATTTCTGAAAATTTTGGGGTTTTCAAATCAAAATTTACTTGTCATGCTTATGAACCAAAACAAAATTTATGAAAAGTTATTTGAAATTTAAGATCAACATTTCAATTTTTTAACCCATATGAAACCATTTATTTACACTTTGAAAAAAATTGAAGCTTCCTAAGGCAGTTAAAAACTATGGAAAAAGGGTTTCACCATGCAGTGATATCTATTAAACCATAATACATCATTTGAAAGTGTTGGAAATAAGAAAAAAAATATTTGGTGCACTCAATTCATTCTTCAAAGGGGGTATTTAAAAGACTTACAAGTTACAAGGACCTACAAACTCTAGTAGACAAGACTAAAAACTAGACTCATGCCTAAAACATTAATACACAATATAATACGCAAACTCCAACATTTCCCCTTAAGTCGAAGGGGGAACCTTCAGCTCGAACATCATAAAAAAGAAAGGTAATGGTGGTAGGCAAGGTGGGACAACACATCAAACAAGCCACTGACGGAAATTACAAACCGGGGTATCAAACCGGGGACATAGCCACACACGACATAGAACCACACACGATGCAGGTTCTGCACACGATGTGGACCGCTGGAATCAGGTCAACCAACATCATCTATAGACACAACATGCGGAAGGGAACATAAGATGTGAGGCTAATCTTCAAACGGGCAACTGGATTAATCCACACAAAAGGCGGTCACACACGACAGTCCCGCACGATACCGTTCCACACGACACAACTCGCTGAGATTAAGGCAACAAACAACGATCGTACCGCAACATATGTACCCATGAAAAGATAATTTGTGGAAAAGAAAACAACACACGCCATAAGCCTAGAGGACGTGTGTGAATAAAGCAAAAGTTGGGAAAATGTCATCCGAGTTGCCTTCATTACACACACTCCCCCTCACATGAAACATATGCAAGAAAGCATAAAACACAAAAACATTAAACAAACACAATAAATAAAATGACAAAAAAATCTATGGATAATGGCTGCAGGCGAGAATGAGCTAAAGCAACATCGGGCAGAGGGCTCAAGTAGCGACGAGCAAAGGGCTCAAACAGTGGCGAGCAGAGGGCTCAAGCAACGATGAGTAGAGGACGGGGTCCCGGCTGGATCGGCAATGGGCGCGGCGGGAGACACAATCGTCGACAGAAGCAGATGCAGCGACGAGCTCTCCATCGATGGGAGCGGAAGCACGACGTGTCGATGAGAACGAGTGAAATCAAATGATGGCACGAACGAAAGTCATCGAGAGAATTGGATCGCCAACAATTAGGGCAACAAAATTTCAGGGAGGAGTCAACCTAGCTCTGATACCATGTTGGAAATAAGAAAAGTAATATTTGGTGTACTTTATTCATCCCTCAAAGGGGGTATTAAAAAGACTTACAAGAACATACAAATTCTAGTAGACAATGTGCGACTAAAGACTAGACTCATACCTAAGACACTAATACATAATATAATATGTAAACTCCAACAGAAAGAACATTATAGTCAGAACTTACTCCCACACGACACAACTCGCTGAGATTAAGACAACAAACAACGATCGTACTGCAACATATGTACCAATGAAAAGAAAATTTGGGGAAAAGAAAACAACACACGACATAAGCCTAGAGGCCGTGTGTGAATAAAACAAAAGTTGGGAAAATGTCATCTGAGTTGCCTTCGTTACACACACTCCCCCTCACATGAAACATATGCAAGAAAGCATAAAACACACAAACATTAAACAAACACAATAAATAAAATGACAAAATCTATGGATAATGGCTGCAGGAGAGAATGAGCTAAAGCAGCATCGGGCAGAGGGCTCAAGTAGCGACTAGCAAAGGGCTCAAGCAGTGGCGAGCAGAGGGTTCAAGCAACGATGAGTAGAGGACGGGGTCCCGGCTGGATCGGCAATGGGCGCGGCGGGAGACACAATCGTCGACAGAAGCAGATGCAGCGACGAGCTCTCCATCGATGGGAGTGGAAGCACGACGTGTCTATGAGAACGAGTGAAATCAAATGATGGCACGAACGAAAGTCATCGAGAGAATTGGATCGCCATCAATTAGAGCAACAAAATTTCAGGGAGGAGGCAACCTAGCTCTGATACCATGTTGGAAATAAGAAAAGTAATATTCGGTGTACTTTATTCATCCCTCAAAGGGGGTATTAAAAAGACTTATAAGAACATACAAATTCTAGTAGCAATGTGCGACTAAAGACTAGACTCACACCTAAGACACTAATACATAATATAATATGTAAACTCCAACAGAAAGAACATTATAGTCAGAACTTACTATAATGCCAAATGATTGAGAAAGACGTTATAAGAGAAGAAGATTGAAGAGAACTACTAAATGATGCGGAAAGAAATGGAAGAAGATGGGGAAGAAGAGATGGAGATTGAAGAAAAGGGGAAATTATCTCAACTCGATAGATATTAAACTCTTCAACACAATTCAAGATCTCCATCTTAACTACTAATCCCCACCGCCAACACTTTTTTGTTTGAATTTTTTATATTCTATAAATAATAAAGAAGGCATTGGCTATTTTGAGAAGGTTAAGTATCTTTGAATTGCATCCCGTCATGGGTTGGTGGAGGGTCGGATCGAAGTCGATGTCAGTACGAGTGGGAGAGGAGTCGGTGGCAGCAATAGAGACCCGCAGACGAGGAGGATGACCATGCTTGTTGTAACAACCTCATCCGTTCATATGGTATATCCTAGAAGGTCCGGCCGGGGCCCCACAACATATATCACAGACATGCGGTGAAGGTACGGGATGATACCAGAGTAGCGCATCGCACCTATCACAAAGCATTCTAGCGGAAGCCTATACTACCACCTGAACTCCTCTCGTGAATGTCCAACACATAAAACACCATGTTTATAGCATATAGGAATGTCTTACAACATCATTGGCCTTATGGCCTTACAAGACTTTCAAACAGTGGCCCCAACATTGGCGCGCAGGCCGGCCACAATAAAAGAAAACATAACAAGCATTTCCAAATAGCTTTCGAGGGCTAACAATTGTAGCAACAGCAACAGCAAGGACCTCAACATTTATGTGTCCCGCTTGGCTCTCCAGCACCTGTACAGGGACAATCCACCCAACGGTGGCAAACAGAACCAACGCTCAGCTGACCAAATTATAACGACCCTACCCCTTTTCTCGGGGCAGCGGTAATCTTCCCTGCAGGCATATCATATCACAAGCATGGCAATATATCTCATATAATGTGCTTTCACGCACACATGCCATCACAACCGTTCGCCACCCGGCCCAACGGTCCGTGCACTCAGGGCACAATCTTGGTGTTCTGGCAAAGCACTTGCCCACCACAGTATCAGGGTCACAGCCCAATGGTAATTCTCTTGAGCATTTACTCCATGGCGTGCAGCCGGAGTTCTAGTCTTACTACACCGGGATGGCCCGTAGCCCCCCATTGTGTCATGGCGCGCAGGCCTAAGACTCTTGCTATGCGCTCCAATAGACCACACCTTCTGGTCCACGTCGGACGGACATAACGCAGGTCGGATCCTCCACCCCCCGTTGCTCAAATCGCCTTGCCTTCACCGAGTACGGCGTACTCGTGGCTTAATCAAAGGCGCGGGTCGGTCTCACCAATCCTGTTCTTGGCATTCAGCCTGGGTATTTCTTTGCACTCATTCATCTCACAACATCAGCGGTCTTTCCTGGGCACCCCAGTACTTCCTGTTACTCGATCACAGGTATGACACCGCAATATCACAAATGTCAGGGGTCTTTCCTGGGCACACCAGTACTTCCTGTTACTCTCTTCACAGGTGGACACCCTACGACATCAAGCATCACAAAGGGCCTTTCCTGGTCACACCAGTACTTCATGTTACTCATTCACAGGTACGACCCAATAGCACAAGCATAACACAGATATTTTCCTGGACTACCACTCCAGTACTTCCTGCTACTACTCTTCACAGGCATAACCCGTTGACTCCTTAAACTACACGTTTATCACGGAGTCTTCTCCGATTCGTATGCAACATCACCAATCCAGACCAACCTGTCCAGATGGGCTTCACACAACATGCCTATTCCGTACTCCATTTCCGGATCTATATGCCAACAAAGGGGATTTCATGAATCCACCCAAAGACTCCCAAAAATAGCCACCTCTTGGTGGGGGAATATCAAACATATGCCAAAAGTAAGCCTTCACATAGCTAGGAAGAAAAATCGTTACCCTTGAAGCCCTCTTTGGTGCCATGAACTTGAAGCTGGCTTGAACGACTCACAAGAGCTTTTCCTCCGCAACGTCGGCCTCAGAACGCAGCTTGACACTCTCAAGCTCCACCAGCAGCAGCCCTTCTCCTTCTTCCTCCTTCTTCCTCTCCCTTTCTCTCTCTAACTTGTAGAAAGATGAAGGCACTAAGCAAATGAGAATATGTTCTCAGTTTTCGGCCTTAAGGAAATAGGAAAGAAGCTCAGCTCTTGGATCCCAGCTGAAGGAATGGACGACCACAAATTTGCCAGAAAACCTGATTTTTGCCTGACACGGCCTGTGACACGGCCGTGTCCCAGGCCGTGTGCCTCAAGCGGTGCTCAACCGACTTATCCAAACCAGTGACATGCCCATATGACACGCCCGTGTCATGGGCTGTGTCACCAAACACGCCTTCAAACACGCCCGTGTCTGTGGCCGTGTTCATCAGGCTGAAAAAAATCCCAAAATCACCCGAGACTCACACGGCCTGTGACACGCCCGTGTCCCAGGCCATGTGCCGATACACGACACTTCGACACGCCCCAGCTCAAAATCGTCGGGCTGAGTTTGTCGAACCGAAGGGACACGCCCTGTGACACGCCCGTGTCACATGCCGTGTTCACTTGTCGACATCTCGACACTCGACACTCGACGATCGTCGAGCAACTTTCGTCGAGTGCACTGACACGCCCTATGACACGCCTGTGTCACAGGCCGTGTCTAGAGTCGACCAATTTTTTGTCGACCATTCGTCGACTGTTCCTCTTAACACTCGACGCACGCAGGACATGCCCTGGGACACGCCCGTGTCCCAGGCCGTGTCACCCGAAAATTGGCCTGCTGATAAAAATTGGACTGTTACAACCCTCCCCTCCTACAAAAATTTCGACCTCGAAATTAAGACACAGGAAGGCAACCAGCAATCAGCAACCAAAAAGTTATAACGTTAAAATGTTTATGTTACAACACAATTCTCTCCATGGATTACAGAAACAGCTCGGGAAACTCTTCTCGCATGGTTTGCTCTCGCTCCCATGTAAGTTCTTCACGGACGTAGTTGTCCCACCGGACTTTCACCATGCCGACCGTCTTGTTCCACAACTATTTCTCGGCTTGATCCTCGATTTGCATGGGTCTAACTCTCGTTGTTAGCTCATACTCCACCGGCATACGAGCATCCGCGATCACTTGAGCTGGATCTTTAACGGCCTTCCGAAGCACCGAGATGTGAAACACATCATGTAATCCACTCAAGTCTGCCGACAGAGCTAGCCGATAAGCCGCTTCTCCAACTCGCTCCACCACTTCAAAGGGACCCAAATATCTTGGACTCAACTTTTTCAAACATCAAATCCTGGAGACACCTTTGAAGGGCTTGATCTTCAAGTAGACTCAATCGCCAACCACAAATTCCACATTCCGGTGCTTGGCGTTGTAGTACTTCGCTTTTCGATCTTGAGCAATAAGTAGCTTCTCTCGAATAGTCCGAATGGTTGAATTTGCTTCCTCAACCTCATTTGGTTGATAGATGCGAGCTTCGCCCGCTTCTACCCAAGTCAAGGGAGTACGACACTTCCTTCTATATAGCGCTTCATATGGTGCCATCCTAATGCTCGTCTGGTAGCTGTTATTATATGCAAACTCTACCATATAGAGATGATCTTCCCATCTCTTTCCGAAGTCGAGGGCACACATTCGGAGCATGTCCTCCATCGTTCTGTTGGTACGTTCAGTTTGGCCATTCGTTTGGGGATGAAAGGTCGTACTGAAAGTCAACTTCGTACCCAACAGTCGGTGAACTAGACTCCAATCATTTGACGTGAATCGCCCATCTCGATCACTTACGATGCTCCGAGGAACACCGTGAAGCCGTACAATCTGGTCAACACATAACTTTGCCAAACTTTCTACTAAATCATCACGCCTGTTCGGGAGAAAATGTGTCACTTTCGTTAGTCGGTCAACAATCACCCAAATGGAATCATTTCCTCGCTGTGATCTTGGCAACCCGTGCACAAAATCCATGGAAATATCATCAAATTTCCATTCTGGGATCGGCAGCGACTTCAAATAACCGCCTGGCTTTTGGCATTCCGCCTTCACTATCGCACATGTTTGACATTTGGCCACATAGAGGGCAACATCTCTCTTGATCCCTGGCCACCAGAATAACTTTTTCATATCATTGAACATCTTTGTGCTCCCGGGGTGAATGGAATACTTTGTGTAATGCGCTTCATACATCAGTTCTTCCCGCAATTTACCCACCTTCGGGACGCATAAACGGCCCTCTTTTCGCAAAAGACCGACATTCCAGGAGAATTTGCCCTCTGGCCCCTCATGAACATAGTGTAAGAGATCTTCATCCAACTCCATTGCCTGTCGAACTCGGTCCGCAAGGTCACATTGCACCTCCGTCCAGTTCAAACATGCATTGGCAGTGGCATTTTTGTCAACACAATATATCTCTAACGCTTCCAGCTCCTGGATAAGACGTTCATCATGCCTTTGTAACCAATTCGCTCTATCCGGAATCCTCCGACTCAAGGCATCCGCGACAATATTTCCCTTCCCAGGAGTATAGTGAATTTCAAAAGTGTAGTCCCCAAGGAACTCCAACCACCTTCGTTGTCGCATGTTCAGGTCTTTCTACTCCAATAGGTACTTTAGGCTCTTATGATCTGTATAGATCTCCACCTTCACTCCATAAAGGTAGTGCCGCCACAACTTTAGTGCAAAAATCACAGCCGCTAATTCCAAGTCATGGACGGGATAATTTCGTTCGTGCACCTTCAGCTGGCGTGAGCCATAAGCAATTACCTTTCCATTTTGCAGAAGAACGCAGCCTAAGCCGCTCCCTGAGGCATCACTATAAATCACAAATCCATCGGTTCCACTTGGCGAAGACAACACCGGCGCCGTGGTCAACCGAACCTTCAGCTCTTCAAAAGCTCGTGCGCACTCTAGCGTCCAAACGAACTTCTGATCTTTTCGCGTCAACGTGGTTAGCGGCAAAGCAATCCGCGAGACGTTTTCCACAAATCTTCTATAGTAGCCCGCAAGTCCAAGGAAACTCCTGACCTCGGCCACGGAAGACAATATTGGCCACTCTTGTATAGCCCTTATCTTCGTTGGATCCACTGCAATGCCCGCTCCACTCACCACATGGCCCAAAAAAGCCACCGACGATAGCCAAAACTCGCACTTCGAGAACTTGGCGTAGAGCTGATTTTGCCTCAATGTATTCAACACCAACCTCAAGTGAGTCTCATGCTCCGCTTTCGACTTCGAGTACACCAGGATGTCATCAATGAACACGATCACAAACAGATCCAGGTACTCTCGGAATGTGCGGTGCATCAAATCCATAAACACTGATGGCACATTGCACAGTCCAAATGGCATGACTGTGAACTCATAGTGCCCGTAACGTGTTCCAAATGCGGTTTTGGGAATATCACCTTCCTGAATTCTCAACTGGTAATAACCAGATTTCAGGTCCAACTTCGAATAGACGGTCGAGCCCACCAGCTGATCGAATAACTCATCAATCCGGGGTATCGGATATTTATTCTTCTCGGTCAGCTTATTCAGTTCACGGTATTCAATACATAACCGCAATCCACCATCTTTCTTCTTTACAAAAAGCACAGGCGCGCTCTAAGGTGACATGCTTGGGCGTATATAACCTTGCTCCAGCAATTCTTGTAATTGGACCTTCAACTCAGCCATCTCTTTTGGCGCGACGCGATATGGCGAGCGGGCCACAGGTTTCACACCTGGCACCAACTCAATCATGAAGTCAATCTCCCGCTGGGGTGGTAGCCCAGGGAGATCCGTGGAAAACACATCTGTACATTCCGCCACAATCGGAACCTCGCACACACTGGCCTTAGGCTCAACTGCCTAAATCAGTGCGAAGTAACACTCTGCACCCTTCCTAACAGCCTTGACTACCTGGAGTACAGACATCAACGTCCCGCCCACTCCTCGCATACCCGCGAACTTTGTCTCCTGTTCGGTATTCTGGCCCAACGTGATTTCTTTGGACTGCGAATCAATCATGGCATGCTGCTCCGCAAGCCAATCCATCCCAAAAATCACGTCAAATTCCAATATCGGCAATACAGAAGCAGTCAAACTGAAATCCCGACTTCCTATTTGGACCGCCACATCGCAAGCTTGATCCGCAAGCATCCAACAACCATTCGACAACACCACTCTACCGCTATCTGTCTTTGCATGACTAGGTATCCCAAGTCACACTATAAACTTGCTAGACAGAAAAGAATATGACGCACCCGTATCAAACAGTGCTCGCGCCAGCGTGTCCCGAATCATCACAAAGCCTGTGACAATCATGTCACACACACAGACCACAAACATAGATGCACGAAGCAAAGCATACAAGCAATATAATATGTCAAACTAAACTCATACCTGTGACGACGTCACTCTGCTTGATGGCCTCCTGCAGGCCAAGATTGTAGACCCGGGGTTGCGCCTGAGAGGCAGAGGAATCCACCACCACCTTTCCTTTTTCCGCATAAGACGCTCCCGCCTTCTTTTCACTCTTTGGCGGTACCCGACAATCTCGAGCAATATACCTCATCCGGCCACAATTATAGCAGATACGCGTATCCGGCTTTGAGGTAGCCCCCAATGTTGCTCCCGTTGCAACTGATGAAGGAGCTTGTCCACTTGTCTTGGACTTCTTGCCCCATTTATTCTTATAAAATGGTTTCCCAGATCGGGGCACCTTCCACTCCGGTTGCGTCACAACTAAAGTTCTCTTCCCCTGCACCCTCTTCATATCCTTTTCCAGAGTGCTCGCAGTGTCAACCAACGCCTGGAAGCCTTGGTTCACAGAACTCAAAACCAAGAACCTCAACTCGTCCCTCAGTCCTTTATAGAACCGATTGGTCTTCCTCTGCTCATCAGCAAAAATAAAACTCGCATACCGCCCTAAGCGAGTAAACTCATGCAGGTATGCGTCAACACTGCCATCACCTTGGGTCAGCCTTTGGAATTCATTTTCCATGGCTATCCGTTGAGCCGCAGGAAGGTGCTTCGCGAGGAAGAGTCTGGAGAATTCTTCCATCGATACTTGGGTTAAGGGACGACCCGCCAAGTGATGCAACTCCATTTCATCACACCACAATCTAGCTTCTCCTTCAAGTAAGAAGGTTGCTAAGGTGACTTTCTGATGCTCCGCCGTTCCAATCGCCATCATGACTCGCTTGACGCGCGATAACCAATCCTCAGCCTGCATAGGAGTTCCCGCTCCCGAAAACGTAGGCAGATGGAAACTCATAAACCGCGTCAGCTGCTTCTCAGCCGCTCGAGGAGCCACATCCACTACAGGTTCAGGCCTTGCTGCCACCTGTTCTGGCCTCACAGCCGGTTGCTCCTGCCCAAGTGGCTGTCCTTGGATCATGGTAAATAAAGCCTCAGCAACTAAACACACATGTTCCGCAGACGGTGGAGGTGTAGGCACCTCGGCTGGTGCCGCACTTTCATCAGAATGCTGAGGCTCAGACTGCCCAGCTCCACTCTGTGTCCCCTAAAGGTGGACAAGACTCACACATTAGCGGTCTAACACAAGCAAACAACACAAAATAGGAACACGCGGGTTCCTCAAACACACAAATTTGTATTCCTATCATGGACATTCAGGAGTTCAATCAGATACCTATGGTTTGCACAAACACGTGCTCGCCACCCCACAAAAGAAGTCGACCACGACTTCGAGAGGGAAAGACCAAGACACCTCTGATACCAAAAATGTAACAACCTCATCCGTTCATATGATATATCCTAGAAGGTCCGGCAGGGGCCCCACATCATATATCACAAAACAGGCGGTGAAGCTACGGGATGATACCATAATAGATCATTGCACCTATCACAAAGCATTCTAGCGGAAGCCTATACTACCACCTGAACTCCTCTCATGAATGTCCAACACATAAAACACCATGTTTTATAGCATATAGGAATGTCTTACAACATCATTGGCCTTATGGACTTACAAGGCTTTCAAACAGTGGCCCCAACATTGGCGCGCAGGCCGGCCATAATAAAAGAAAACATAACAAGCATTTCCAAATAGCCTTCGAGGGCTAACAGTCGTAGCAGCAGCAACAGCAAGGACCTCAACCTTTATGTGTCCCGCTTGGCTCTCCAGCACCTGTACAGGGACAATCCACCCAACGATGGCAAACAGAAGCAATGGTCAGCGTTCAGCTGACCAAATTATAACGACCCTACCCCTTTTCTCGGGGCAGCGGTAATCTTCCCTGCAGGCATATCATATCACAAGCACGACAATATATCTCATATAATATGCTTTCACGCACACATGCCATCACAACCGTTCTCCACCCGGCCCAACGGTCCGTGCACTCAGGGCACATTCTTGGTGTTCTGGCAAGGCACTTGCCCACCACCGTATTAGGGTCACAACCCAACGGTAATTCTCTTGAGCATTTACTCCATGACGTACAGCCGGAGTTCTAGTCTTACTACACCGGGATGGCCCGTAGCCCCCCATTGTGTCATGGCGCGCAGGCTTAAGACTCTTGCTATGCGATCCAACAGACCACACCTTCTGGTCCACGTCGGACGGACATAACGCAGGTCGGATCCTCCACCCCCCGTTGCTCAAATCGTCTTGCCTTCACCGAGTACGGCGTACTCGTGGCTTAATCAAAGGCGCGGGTCGGTCTCACCAATCCTGTTCTTGGCATTCAGCCTGGGTATTTCTTTGCACTCATTCATCTCACAACATCAGCCGGTCTTTCCTGGGCACCCAGTACTTCCTGTTACTCGTTCACAGGTACGGCACCGCAATATCACAAATGTCAGGGGTCTTTCCTGGGCACACCAGTACTTCCTGTTACTCTCTTCATAGGTGGACACGCTACAACATCAAGCATCACAAAGGGCCTTTCCTGGTCACATCAATACTTCATGTTACTTATTCACAGGTACGACCCAATAGCACAAGCATAACACAGATATTTTCCTGGACTACCACTCCAGTACTTCCTGCTACTACTCTTCACATGCATAACCCGTTGACTCCTTAAACTACACGTTTATCACGGAGTCTTCTCCGATTCGTACGCAACATCACCAATCCAGACCAACCTGTCCAGATGGGCTTCACACAGCATGCCTATTGCGTACTCCATTTCTGAATCTATATGCCAACAAAGGGGATTTCATGAATCCACCCAAAGACTCCCAAAAACAGCCTCCTCTTGGTGGGGGAATCACAAACATATGTCAAAAGTAAGCCTTCAAATGGCTAGGAAGAAAAGTCATTACCCTTGAAGCCCTCTTTGGTGTCATGAACTCGAAGCTGGCTTGAACGACTCACAAGAGTTTTCCTCCGCAACGTTGGCCTCGGAACGCAGCTTAACACTCTCAAGCTCCACCAGCAGCAGCCCTTCTCCTTCTTTCTCCTTCTTCCTCTCCCTTTCTCTCTCTAACTTGTAGAAAGATGAAGGCACTAAGCAAATGAGAATATGTTCTCAGTTTTCGGCCTTAAGGAAATAGGAAAGAAGCTCAGCTCTTGGATCCCAGCTGAAGGAATGGACGGCCACAAATTTGCCAGAAAACCTGATTTTTGCCTGACACGGCCTGTGACACGCCCGTGTCCCAGGCCATGTGCCTCAAGCGGTGCTCAACCGACTTATCCAAACCAGTTACACGCCCGTGTCATGGGCCGTGTCATGGGCCGTATTGGGTATTGTATCCACAATTACCTGGATTTGAGGAAGCCACCTGTCAAGATAGGATGAATTCATAATGTATTTGATAAAATATTTCAAGTTGTGCCTGCAGTTATTCCACGCTAAGTGCACACCAATGTCAGGGTGCAGTAGGTCAATATACACGGGTCTGCACGACGTAATCCCTCGTTGAGCAGATCAGTGTGTTGGCCTACGTGTACTTTCTCTATTGTAGTGCACTTACTTTCAAGTACAGGGCTATGTTTATGCAAGAGCAGACAAGGAGCAAGGATGAGTCAAAGAGCAGCTCAGAGGCGTAAGACGAAAAATCATCCAAGTAAGAATCGACGAGAATCACCAATTGATTCTCGCCGATTCGGCGAGAATCACTAGTGATTCTCGCCGAATCGTCGAGAATCACTGGCTGATTCTCGCCGGCTAAATCAGAGTGCAATCAAGTCAGATTCGACGAGAATCACTTTGTGATTCTCGACGGATCGACGAGAATCACTTTGTGATTCTCGACGGATCGACGAGAATCACTTTGTGATTCTCGACGGATCGTCGAGAATCACTTTGTGATTCTCGCCGAATCGTCGAGAATCACCCTTGATTCTCGACGATTCGACGAGAATCACAGGTGATTCTCGCCGATTTTGACTTGGACGATTTTCTGGAACTCCCTGAACCGGACTCTGTCGCTGGCACTGCTTTGAACCGGAGTTAGGGTTTCTTCTGGTGGGACCCACAACGGTCATCTTGAAGTTGTCTACAGTATAAATACAGGCTTATTTTTGAACAGTAATCACGGAATAAAATATACGAAGCCGAGCCGCGACGTGACCCAGATCGCGATTTCCGCCGCCGCCGGTTCCGGGGAGATTCTCTCCAAGAGAGATCTAGGGTTGTGGACTCTTCGTGGACTTCAAAAACACGTCGTCAACGAAGAGGGACACCTTAGTCTCCAAACGTAGTTTGTATCCCTTGTACATTCTAGTTTTACTTTTGTTGTAAAGGAACGTTGGTTCCTAGTTGTAAGGGTTGGGTGCAACCCGTGTTGTGGGAGTGTTGACTCCTACGTGTGGAAGGGTTCCTTCCTATAGTGCAAGGATTGGATTTCAATCCTGTTGGTGAAGAGACCGAGTCGTCCCATGTTGGGAGATAGGTCGAAGGGGGAAAGTGGATGTACCCAAATCGGGGAACCACTATAAATAGCTTGTGTACTCTAGTTGCTGTGTTGTTTTGTTTTCTTGTGCGGGTACAATTTTAAATTCCGCAAAAACGATGCACGTCACCTATTCCCCCCCCCCCATAGGTGAAGATAGTTGACACTATGTGGACTTTCAAGTGGTATCAGAGGGATGTTACTCATCAAAAAGGTTTACACCTTGAGTAGAATCCTGCCACTAGTGTCAGAAGCATGGAGCTGGATCATGAAATATCACCACTAAGACTTCCCACATGCACAAAGGAGTATTATCCAGTCTGGAAGATGAGAGTGTCATATCACTTGGAGGCTATCGATCCTCGAGCATCTTTCATCTTGGAAGAGGGTCCTTTTATTCCTATGAAGACCTCTGGCTCTGGAAAGAATATCCAAGTGCCCAAGTGCATTGTTGAGATGTCGGAGACGGAACTTTCATTATTTAATCTGGACAAGAGGATTCGTCAGATTATCATGGATATCTGGTCTGGACCTTCTTGCTCTAGATTGGAAAAATGTGAGACGACCAAATCTATGTGGGTGATGATCTCAGAGCTGATGGGGGGATCAGAGAAAGCTGGAATCGGCTGTCAACTAGAGGATGAAGCCTATGTGGGGGTCCTCGCCTCTAAAGATGAAGGCAAGGATCAATCAGACAGCATCAGAGCTCCAGTGTCCGTGTCAGAGACTGAAGAGGCCAGTGAGGAAAGCAGCTCTGATGAGGATGACACAACGGTCACTGGCTCTAATGACAATAACACTGAAGAGCAGGTAACTTTTTCATCCTGCCCCGTCTCTCTTGAAGTTTCTGAAGACAGGAACTGTGTCCCTTCAGAAAATTCTGATTCCCTGAAGAGAGCCCTTCATAAAAGCAACCTGCTTGTTGAGAAACAAGCTCAGGAGATTGCACGACTGAAGATCTTGTTGGTTCTCCAATTGTCATCCAACAAGGTCAAGGACTCTAAAATCTCTGATCTAGAGAGTAGTCTAGAGAATGAGAAAAGGGTAGTATCTAACTTTTCCAAAGTTGATGCTATGAAGAGAAAGGTAGAAAATGGGTGGATCTCCCGAATTATCAATTCGTGGAGAAATGGGGAAACGGTATTCTGACCCCCCACTCCAAGTAGGAAGGCTACTCATCATGTCTTCAGGTATGATCACAGGAATAATCGTGATCACTGCAAGGGTGATCTGTCCTCATGTGGAGACACCCATAGTGCAAGGGCCGTCATGGCCACCCATGAGAGAATACCTAAGGCTCCTTCTGAGCCCTTTGTATTCTCGGCTACTGCCCATACTCGGCATGAATCGGCTGGTATCAGCTCTCAGAAATCTTCTCTCCATCCAAGGACACAGGAAAGGGGGGTTAGAAGTCATACTGTAAGTTCTCATGGGGTCTCAGGAAGGGGGCTGTCTGAAAGGAAGGCACCACCTCCCAGACCTCGTGATGCTCGCTGCATGCATTCATTCCACCCTTCCATGTGTTACGGTGGAAGAGGCAGTTCTGGGAGCAGATCCAGATCTATCCCGTTTGGACCTAGGCTCATGACTACCTCAGTCACTAGATCAGGTCAGAAACGGAGATACAACATTCACGAGTGTTGGTGCTGTGGCAAGGTGGGACACTTTGCCATAGACTGTTGGCACAACCCCTCTGTGTCAAGGGCAAGGGCCTATCCACATCTCCAGGGCAGAGGTAGTCTTCCTGTCAGAATTTCTGAAGGAAGGCAGTCGAGTGTTTATGCTAACAGGAACCTAGGACCCAATATGTATTGGGTTCCTAAGGTAAAGTAACTCTCTTTTGCAGGGTAGTCTAGGTTCCCGTAAATATAATGGGAACTAGACAGTAGATGTTTCAAGACTGAATTGGAACATGCATCTGGAATAACAGTAGTGATATCTATATGGGCATACTCACATCGAGCACCTGGTATGTTTTAGTCAGAGAGGCTAAATGGTAACTCTCATAATCCCAGGTATTTTTCATCAGCTCCAAGACTTGAGTCATTTTCTATCGACATTTACATATATATATATCTTTATATACATATATATATACATATATGTGTGCACATCTAAGGATAGGTTAACACGGTGAATACAAACCTTAGATACATCATTAAAGAGTTATCGGTAATTCCACTGGTAGATTCGAGAACTGACATCTACAGGCGTAAATTAGTTCACTGAAAACTAACGAAGATACGTCTTTGGAAATCTCGACAACGAAGATACGTCATTGGAAATCTTGCCATCAAGAAATGTATGGAAAAGCCTGGTTCAAACCCTAAATATATTGGCTTTAAGAAATATATATATATTTAGAAAATTTTTCTTTAATCATCTTGATATCAGAAGATCCGTTAAAGTCCGTTAAAGTCCCTTTAGACCAGTCGATATCGCACAGTTCTCGCCGACCCTTCATATTCCGCTGCAAATCCTTTCTTTAAACTCGCTGATCGCCTCTTTCGTCGACAACAGCAGGAATCGTCAACAGCAGGACTCTCGCCGAATCGTGAAGACTTCCGTCGACATCCCGCTGGAAGCTCACCGAAGGTCTCTCGCAGGAAGCTCACCGAAGGTCTCTCGCCGATTCTTCCCCTTCCATCGACATCTCGCAAGATTCCCGCAACTCGTGAAGAACTCCGTCGATCTCGACGTGCAAGAATCCCGCAACTCGTGAAGAATCCCGTCTATCTCCTGGATTGCCTTCCGTGGATCTCTCCTTTCTCGGGTGCACCTTCCATGGATCTCTCCTCTCCCGATCTCGCCGACTCTTCCTTCCAGGGATTTCTCTGCGGTTTCGATCAATCACAGTCGCGGGCACCTACCGGGTGTCCATCGTCTTCATCGAACTAACTCACCGTCTACGCTTTTAGGTAACCACATCCTCACCCTTACTTGGACTTTACCACTAGTGTCGCTTCCCTTTTGACTTTTGATTAAGCGTAGAGTAGGGATTCTCTCCCTAGGTTTGCAATGGCTCCAAGGACAACCGCTGGGCTGGTCACTGGATGCGAGCTGGTTCGAACAGGGTTCTCTCATGACTCAGATGAATTCAGAAACATCATCCTTATGCTTGAAGAGGCTGGACTCTCATTCGTACTGGAGCACCCCTGTAAAATCCTGGACAAGGAAGTGCTGGAGTTCTTTGCAACCGCAAAACTCCGGAATGACGACTCTATCATCAAGAGCAAGGTTGCAGGGGCAAAGATCAAGATGTCTGCCAGCAAGCTGACCCACTTCTTGCAGCTCACTAGCTCGGCGCACGAGGATTATCTGGATGAACAGGACAAAACCAGGACTTTGTTATTCTGTGGACTCGCTCGAGGAACGAGGTCGATAAAGCGAAAGGATATGAATGAGGAGGGGAAACTTCTGTCAGACATCATTGCAAAAGTACTCATATGCAAGCCGGGCTCTCATGACCACATCTCTGCAGACATGTTCAAGATCCTGGTGGCAATTGTCTGCAGAAAAAGATTCAACTGGGGGGCATTGCTTTTTGAGAAGATAAAGGACACCCTCAGATCTCCTAGTTTTGGCCGAATCATCAGTCTGTATCTCAATTAGTTGAACGGAGATAAGTACAACATAAGTAAAGGTGTTCCTCTACATTACTTGAAGAAAATGGACTCGAGTGTTTTTGACAGATGGGAGAGGCGCATTGGGCAGGCTGCCGTGGTAGAACAACATGAAGTATCTCCAGCCGAGGACGGAACTGTGGCTGATTCCGTAGTTATCCCCAGTGAAATTCCTGATGCTTTGACTGCAGGAATTGAGGGGGAGCCTCTACCCACTGATGCTAATATCGTATCTGACATCTCCCAGATAGCCAGAGATGCAGTGGCGGATATACAAGAAGAAAGTGAAGCTGTGCTGGAGAATGAGGAGGCTCTGAACCTGAACGATCTAGGTGCCGGAGGTGCTGTAGAGGAGACTACTGATGAAGGGTTGGAAGATGATGCTGATGAGAATGATCTCATGGATGACGAAGGTGAGGAAGAAGGCAATGAGGGACAGGAAGCATTGGAGACTCAGGATATCACTGAAGTTCCATCTGACAAGCACGCTCCTGAGTTCGTCCCTGAGAACATTGGTGCAACAGTGGAGGGGGAGTCCGAGAAATCTACAGAGGCCGCCAGCATTCCCCCCTTAGAGACTGTGCTCGTGTCCAGCTCTACAGGTGCATCTGCTGAAGAGCAAGGCCAAGGAGTGCCTCAGGAGCTTCCACTACGAGATGATCTAGCCAATCACACCGTGAATGTCATTCAGGGTATAGTGGATGAGCTTAAAGCATCTTTTGAGAAAGCTCAAAATAAACTGTTGAAAAGAATTAAGAAATCGGAGAATCTCATGCTCAAGAACATAGTGGAGATCAATCACAAACTGGACGTGATGGAAAAGAAGTTTGAAGATAAATATATGTTGGAGTTACCATGATGATCTGGAAGTGATCAAACATGTAATTTCACTGCCAACGCGATATGAGCCTGCAGGGTCGCACATAAGAGATGTGGAGAAGTTGGATAATTGACTGTGTTGGTAAAGGTTGCCAATCACCGACTTGAATGGTGTTGTGGGCAAAGTGTTGCCTTGAAGGATCGTCGGGTTGGGCAAATGTTGCCATGGAGGGCTGGTAAGATTGTCGTCCGAGGGTCGATAGCATTCGTCGCGAATCGTCTTTCTGATTCCCGCCGATCGACGAGAATCATCTCTTTGACTCTCGCCGATCGACGAGAATCGTCGAGAATCAATATGTTGATTCTCGATGATCGACGACTTCGACATGTATCGTCGACCGCGGCTCGACGGTCGACAAGATTCGACATGTATCGTCAAGTGAAGCTCGACGATCGGCGAGAATCGTCGAGTATTGTACTCTGATTCTCGCCGATCCATGATGATGCTCGCCGATCGATTCTCGTCGATTCTCGCCGACTCTCACCAATTGATACTCGCCGATTCTGAACCTTATTCTTGGGTGGTCTGCGGATAGTGATAAGCCTAGGTTTATTTATACCTTTGGTATAAATACAACACTTAGGGTTTTCGGGTACTTGCTGGATTTTCTCCTGTAGCGAATCGAACCCGACGGAAGAGTTCCGCTCGTTCGCTCCGTCGATCCCGATTCCCGCCGCCGGAAGAGTTCCGCCGCCGTGTTCGCTCCGTCGACCTCCTCTTCTCCGGCGACTGTCGCTGGTGCTGCTCTTCCTGGCGCGGACCTAGCAGTCCGTGGATTAGTAGAGGTGCGGTCTTCTCCTTCCCGATAATCCGTGCGACGGATAGATCGGCGTTCTCCCGCTCGTGTGGACTTCTGCAGAAACGTGGACATTATTCCACGTAGAACTCGCCGCTAGAATCAAGAAGAAATTTGGAGCATCTCCATTGAGTTGTGACTCAACGCCACCGAGGTAATTTTTGTCTAGTTTTTGCTAACTTCTTGATTCAACGTTCACAGCCCGATCCACATCTCTTTGGGTTTTTCTTGATGTTTATTTTTCCGCTGCGTGCACAAGCATTGTGCCATCCTCATAGAGAATCCCAACAGTGGTATCAGAGCCAGGTTTCGGCCATGATCGTTGTTTTGGAAGTTTGTTATTCCAGTGCGTGTAAACCTAGGGATTTAGAAGTGTTCTAAATGTCTAGATTTAGTCTTGGTTCCCTCCAAGAACGTCTGGAATTTCGTGGGAATTTCTAAGTGTTAGAAATTGTGTCTTCTTAGCAGTAACCATCCCTCAAGTATGTTTTGGATTATGAATCCAACATAGAGAGATGAGCTTGTCTACTGCTTTAAGTTGAGTTGTATTCGCCTTTGTCCAATGCATGTAAATCTGAGGATTTGGAAGTTTCCGGATGTTCAGATTTATCCCTTCCTTCTATCAATTGTTGATGATGTTAGGATGTGCACATAAGGGATGCATGTGGTTTAGAATTATTTTTCTTTGGATGTGCACATTGATCAAATGTTGATCATGGTTAAATGTTAACCTATAATCAAAATCCCTTCATCTAATATTAAGTGTTCGGATGCCTTCCGATGGATGACACTCTTCCTGCCTCGATCGATGAAGTGTGGGCTTGCCAAAGCAAGGTGCATTAATCTATCTTGGTAAGGGTGCAAGCGGATAATTGTGATATCCCACTGTCGACATCGGGTCTTACTTAACTAGGTGACCTCAAAGGTTGAGTGTCTAGAGGCATAGGGTTGGCGTGCACCATATGATGGATGCGAATAAGGAGTTATTCACCAACCATACAAGAATTGCATGAGGATGTAATTGGCAAGCGTTGCCTACCTAAATAACCGCATCGTGAGAGGAACGCCAAAGCGGACTCATAGTGTTGGTGAAATACGGATCTTGTCCACTAAGAGAGTAGCTCGCATGAACTCTCTGAATTGTTAGTGAGGGCTATCATTTCGAATAAAATAGTGGGAGTATTTTTAATTGAAGTCCAAATTAAAATAAATTGTATTTGGAATTTTGGTACTGATTTTATTCTGCATAAATTCTTGTAGAATTCCATGGCAAGTGTGTCACACTCTACGTTGTCTCTGAGTGCCATCCTTGAGAAGGATAAGCTCAGTGGGACTAATTACATGGACTGGTACAGGAACCTGAGAATTGTTCTCAGGCAAGAGCGAAAGCTCTATGTCTTGGAAGAAGAAGCCCCCGAGGTGCCGACCGGGAACTCTTCCCGTGATGAGAAAGATACTTATAAGAAGTATACTGACGATGCTTTAGATGTCGAATGCCTTATACTTGCCACTATGAACTCTGAGCTTCAGAAGCAACATGATAACATGGGGTGCAAGGAGATTGACGAGCATCTCAAGAAAATGTTTCAAGGGCAGGCTCGTCAAGAGAGGTTCGACATAACAAAAGCGTTGTTTCAGTGCAAGATGGGAGTTCGAGACTCAGTAGGGACTCACGTACTCAAGATGATTGGGTATATAGAGAACCTTGAAAGGCTGGGTTTTCCTCTTGGTCAAGAGTTGGCCACGGATCTGATCCTGCAATCGTTGTCGGACAGTTATGAGCAGTTTTTCTTGAACTATAACATGAATGAGATAGACAAGACACTGCCCGAACTCCTAGGCATGTTGAGAACTGCCGAGATCAACATGAAGAAGGCCAAGCCTGCCAGTCCCATACTGATGGTGCATAAGGGCAAGGGCAAGGCAAGGGTTCTAAGAAGACGAAGGTAGGACCTAAGTCATTTCTTGAGCCCAAGTCTTCAGCACTGATGAAAAGGAAAAGCACGGTGAAGGAAGGGAAATGCCACCACTGTGGCAAGGCTGGTCATTGGAGGAGGAACTGTCCTTCGTACATTGAGGGTCTGCTGAAATTGAGGGGAGGTATGACTTCCGCTTCAAATGTTTACGTTATAGAGATAAACCTTTCTGCTCCTTCATCTTGGGTATTGGATACCGGATATGGTTCTCACATTTGTACAAATGTGCACGAACTGGGAAGGAGAAGATTGCTGAGTAAAGGGGAGGTGGACCTCCGCGTCGGCAATGGAGCAAGAGTTGCTGCTGTAGCCGTAGGGGTTTATCGTCTTTATTTGCCCAGTGGGCTTGTAATAGAACTTGATAATTATTATTTCGTTCCGGCCATAACTAGAAACATTATATCTATTTCATGTTTGGACATGATTGGATTTTCTTTTATAATTAAGAACAACTGTTGTTCTATATTTAAGAATGATGTTTGTTATGCTGTAGCCCAATTGTTTAATGGTCTTTATGTTTTGAACTTGGACCATCTGATCTGTAATGTAGATAATAATAAAAGACTAAGAACAAATGACTCAAACCCTACGTATCTCTGGCATTGTCGTTTGGGTCATATCAACGAGAAGCGCATATCCAAGCTCCATAGAGATGGACTTTTGGACTCATTTGATTATGAATCATTTGAGCGATGCGAGTCTTGTTTGTTAGGCAAGATGACTAAAGCTCCTTTCACTGGTTATACTGAGAGGGCTAAGGATCTCTTGGGTGTTGTACATAGTGATGTATGCGGACCCATGAGTTCCATGGCTAGAGGTGGGTATTTCTACTTTGTTACATTTACTGATGATTTCAGTAGATACGGATATGTGTATCTTATGAAGTACAAATCCGAGACCTTTGAAAAGTTCAAAGAGTTCAAGAATGAAGTAGAAAACCAGCTGGGTAAAAGGGTTTTAAAGCACTCAAATCTGATCGAGGTGGCGAATACCTGAGTCATGAGTTCCGTGATCATCTGAAAGAGTGTGGTATTGTATCACAACTCACTCCACCTAGAACACCACAACATAATGGTGTGTCTGAGAGGAGAAATCGTACTCTATTAGACATGGTACGTTCGATGATGAGTCATGCAGACTTGCCAGTTTCCTTTTGGGGTTTTGCTTTAGAGACTGTTGCAATGACATTGAATCGCGCTCCAACTAAAACGGTTCTGAAGACACCATATGAGATATGGACTGGGAAGCGTCCTAGTATGTCGTTCATTAAAATTTGGGGCTGTGAGGCATACGTGAGACGTCAAATGCCTGACAAGCTGGAACCCAAATCGGATAAATGTTATCTGGTGGGATATCCTAAGGAAACGAAAGGGTATTACTTTTACCTACCGTCTAAGGGCAAAGTGTTTGTCGCAAGGACTGGTGTCTTCTTGGAGAAAGAGTTCTTATCAAGAAAGACTGAAAAGGTAGAGCTTGAAGAAGTTCAAGAACCACATGTAGTGAATGAACCGGAATTGGATTCTGAGACAGGACTACAAGATGTTGTAGCTAGAGAACCTGCTCAGGGAACACAAGTCCTACGTAGATCTGGTAGACCGAGGTTTGAGCCTGAGAGATATGGATTTCTCGTGTCTCAAATAGGTAATGTGTTGCTTATGGATCATGATGATGAGCCAGCAACCTACCAAGAGGCTATGAATGGACCGGACTCCGACAAATGGCTTGAGGCTATGAAATCCGAAATGGACTCCATGTATGCAAACCAAGTTTGGAACTTGGTGGAACCACCTGAAGGGGTACGACCCATAGGGTGCAAGTGGGTCTTCAAGAAGAAGACCGACATGGATGGGAATGTACAGACATTTAAAGGGCGACTGGTGGCTAAGGGTTTCAAGCAAATTCATGGTATTGACTATGATGAGACTTTTTCCCCTGTTGTCATGGCAAAGTCCATTAGGATATTGCTTGTTATTGCTGTGTATTATGACTACGAGATCTGGCAGATGGATGTCAAAATGGCTTTCCTTAATGGAAACCTCCTTGAGGAAGTGTACATGACACAACCCGAGGGTTTTGTATCCCCAGATGAAGCCACTAAAATATGCAAGCTGAATAAGTCCATTTATGGACTGAAACAGGCCTCTCGAAGTTGGAATCTTCATTTTGATGAGAAAATCAAAGAGTTTGGTTTCATCAAGAATGAAGATGAGCCTTGTGTTTACAAGCGAATCAGTGGGAGCATTGTTGTCTTCCTGATATTGTATGTAGATGACATACTGTTGATTGGGAACAACATTCCTACCCTGAAAGTTGTTAAGAACAACCTAGGGAACTGCTTTTCAATGAAGGATTTGGGTGAAGCGACTTATATACTTGGTATTAAGATTTATAGAGATAGATCGAAGAAGTTGCTGGGTTTGACCCAGAGTACGTACATCGAAAAGGTGTTGAAGCGGTCCAACATGCTTGAGTCCAAGAAAGGATTTTTGCCCATGTCTCATGGTGTGAATCTCTCTAAGGACCAGTGTCCAAAGTCTTGTGAAGATAAGGACCGCATGAAGTTGATTCCATATGCTTCGGTAATTGGATCAATCATGTATGTGATGTTATGTACTCGACCCGATGTCTCCTTTACTTTTAGCATGACTAGCAGGTATCAGTCAGACCCCGGTGAGTGTCACTAGATTGCAGTCAAGAATATCCTGAAGTACTTAAGAAGGACTAAGGATGTGTTCTTGGTGTATGGTGGAGAGGAAGAGCTCGTTGTAAGTGGTTACACAGATGCTAGCTTCCAAACTGATAGAGATGATAAGGGTGGTTGTTGGGCATGTTACGAATCATTTGGGTGTTTGTGTGTGAGCAGATATGGGATTTGTCCTCCTGTATGACAGGAGTTGCATCCATGGGCCCCTTGATGGAACTGGACTGAGAAATGCATGGCCATGCTTGGTTGAGTCAATATGTGATATTGGACTCACCATTCTCTGGAAGTCCGTCCTGGATCAAGAAACTTGGATTGAGCTATTACGAGGGTGACACGGTCCATGCCTCTAGTTCTTTCCGGATGTAAGGGACAAAGGGACAAAGACAACGCTGATACATTGGTCATAAAGGCTTATGAGTTATAAACTCTTATTGCTTGGGGAGCAATGATGCATTGCTAGATGCCGCCCATTGTTTGTGAGGTTTTTGCTTTGATACTTTCGAGATCAAGTGGGAGTCTGTTGGAGTTACCATGATGATCTGTAAGTGATCAAACATGTAATCTCACTGCCAACGCGATATGAGCCTGCAGGGTCGCACATAAGAGATGTGGAGAAGTTGGATAATTGACTGTATTGGTAAAGGTTGCCAATCACCGACTTGAATGGTGTTGTGGGCAAAGTGTTGCCTTGAAGGATCGTCAGGTTGGGCAAATGTTGTCATGGAGGGCTGGTAAGATTGTCGTCCGAGGGTCGATAGCATTCGTCGTGAATCGTCTTTCTGATTCCCGCCGATCGACGAGAATCATCTCTTTGATTCTCGCCGATCGACGAGAATCTTCGAGAATCAATATGTTGATTCTCGACGATCGACAACTTCGACATGTATCGTCGACCGCGGCTCGACGGTCAACAAGATTCGATGTGTATCGTCAAGTGAAGCTCGACGATCGGCGAGAATCGTCGAGTATTGTACTCTGATTCTCGCTGATCCATGATGATGCTCGCCGATCGATTCTCGTCGATTCTCGCCAACTCTCGCCGATTGATACTCGCCGATTCTGAACCTTATTCTTGGGTGGTCTGCGGATAGCGATAAGCCTAGGTTTATTTATACCTTTAGTATAAATACAACACTTAGGGTTTTCGGGTACTTGCTGGATTTTCTCCTGTAGCGAATCGAACCCGACGGAAGAGTTCCGCTCGTTCGCTCCGCCGATCCCGATTCCCGCCGCCGGAAGAGTTCCGCCGCCGGAAGAGTTCCGCCGCCATGTTCGCTCCGTCGACCTCCTCTTCTCCGGCGACTGTCGCTGGTGCTGCTCTTCCTGGCGCGGACCTAGCAGTCCGTGGATTAGCAGAGGTGCGGTCTTCTCCTTCCCGATAATCCGTGCGACGGATAGATCGACGTTCTCCCCGCTCGTGTGGACTTCTGCAGAAACGTGGACATTATTCCACGTAGAACTCGCCGCTAGAATCAAGAAGAAATTTGGAGCATCTCCGTTGAGTTGTGACTCAATGCCACCGAGGTAATTTTTTGCCTAGTTTTTGCTAACTTCTTGATTCAACGTTCATAGCCCGATACACATCTCTTTGGGTTTTTCTTGATGTTTATTTTTCCGCTGCGTGCACAAGCGTTGTGCCATCCTCATAGAGAATCCCAACAATATACAGCGGCCGACCAAGCTGTCACTCTTCTTATGGACGGATTAAAAAGGAACACTGATACTCTCACAATCGTAAATCAGAATGCTCATGTCGTAGCAAATAACATTCAGAAGTTTGGTGGCAATATGGTAACTCTCAACACAAATCAACAAGCCTTGGTCACTGAATTCTCCAGGACTACAAAGCATATTGATGAGTCACTGCATTCTTATGCAAACTCCATTGCAGCCGAAGCCAAAAAGGGGGAGAAAGAATATATAGCTAAGATGGCTGAGCTTCGGGAAGTCATGATCAACAACTTTGAGCAGTCAAACAAATATGTTTATGACAGTTGTTGGTGGATGCTCCAACAAGCGTTAGGTGTTAATTTCCCTGAAAATCCCCAGGGTGCTCCTGCTCCTGAAGATAATACTGTGGCTGATGAGGGCGCCAGTGTTGAAGAAGTTCCTGTAAGTGAAGTTGATGTTCATAGGGCTGCTAGGGCCTCCTCCAAGGCAAAACTGATGGCAATGTTTGATCAAGGATCCCTAGCAAAAGCCAGGACAAGAGGAAATCGCAAGAAGGGACATCAAAGAAACACAAGCTGAAAAGAGAATCAGACTGAAGGAGGAGGAAGTAAGAAACGAAAAGTGTAGTCCAGTATCCAAGAGTATCATACTGGACACATTCTGGCTACAAGAAAAAGGGGAAATCAATCGAAATGATGTATATAGCCAGCATGAGTGGGAGATGCACAAGACCTATGAAGCCAAACGTAACATCTTCTTCAGGACCAACACTGCGACAGATAAAGCTCCTCCTCCCAGATACTATCCAAAGCCTAAGGAGTATGTTGAAAGACAAAGGAAGAAGTTTTTGGCTCAGAAACTCAAGGATGACTTAGGCAAAGAAAAATAGTCAGAAATTTATAGCTTGTCATTCTCTCATAAGAACAATTAACGTGTATTATTATATGAACAATCTTGAAATTATATATATATATATATGAATTTATGAGTGACTCAAGTTTTGGTCTGTTTCCATATACTCTCTTGTGCTGCATCTCTAAATTCTGTATGTTGTATATATTATCTGGTTGGTGGTATTCATCTTAGCTAGTAGGATTTTGGCTTCGTCAAATAGGGGGAGATTGTTGGGTATTGTATCCACAATTACCTGGATTTGAGGAAGCCACCTGTCAAGCTAAGATGAATTCACAATGTATTTGATAAAATATTTCAAGTTGTGCTTGCAGTTATTCCACGCTAAGTGCACACCAATGTCAGGGTGCAGTAGGTCATATACACGGGTCTGCACGACGTAATCCCTCGTTGAGCAGATCAGTGTGTTGGCCTACGTGTACTCTCTCTATTGGAGTGCACTTACTTTCAAGTACATGGCTATGTTTATGCAAGAGCAGACAAGGAGCAAGGATGAGTCAAAGAGCAGCTCAGAGGCGTAAGACGAAAATCATCCAAGTAAGAATCGACGAGAATCACTGGCTGATTCTCGCCGGCTAAATCAGAGTGCAATCAAGTCAGATTCGACGAGAATCACTTTGTGATTCTCGACGGATCGACGAGAATCACTTGATTCTCGCCGAATCGTCGAGAATCACCCTTGATTCTCGACGATTCGACGAGAATCACAGGTGATTCTCGCCAATTTTGACTTAGACGATTTTCTGGAACTCCCTGAACCGGACTCTGTCGCTGGCACTGCTTTGAACCGGAGTTAGGGTTTCTTCTGGTGGGACCCACAACGGTCATCTTGAAGTTGTCTACAGTATAAATACATGCTTATTTTTGAACAGTAATCACGGAATAAATATACGAAGCCGAGCCGCGACGTGACCCAGATCGCGATTTCCGTCGCCGCCGCCGTCGCCGCTCGAGAGAGTTGATCGCCGGTCTTGATCGAGGTTTCTTCCAGATCTCCGGTTGACAGAAGCTTAGCCAAGCTTAGAGTCTCACGTGTCTAACCGGAGATCTCTTGTCTCTTGATTTGTTGATCGGGAAAACCTTCCCCATCCGAATCGATCGAGACGACTGATCCTAGTGTGACCGTTAGTAGACCTAGCTTGCTTCGCTACGAAGTTTGGATCTCCAAAGTACAGCAGCCGCACATCGTTGTCGCCGCCGATCCCGTGAACCTAGCCGCCGCCCATCTTGCCGCCGCCGGTTCCGGGGAGATTCTCTCCAAGAGAGATCTAGGGTTGTGGACTCTTCGTGGACTTCAAAAACACGTCGTCAACGAAGAGGGACACCTTAGTCTCCAAACGTAGTTTGTATCTCTTCTACATTCTAGTTTTACTTTTGTTGTAAAGGAACGTTGGTTCCTAGTTGTAAGGGTTGGGTGCAACCCGTGTTGTGGGAGTGTTGACTCCTACGTGTGGAAGGGTTCCTTCCTATAGTGCAAGGATTGGATTTCAATCCTATTGGTGAAGAGACCGAGTCGTCCCGTGTTGGGAGATAGGTCGAAGGGGGAAAGTGGATGTACCCAAATCGGGGAACCACTATAAATAGCTTGTGTACTCTGGTTGCTGTGTTGTTTTGTTTTCTTGTGCAGGTATAATTTTAAATTCCGCAAAAACGCTGCACGTCACCTATTCCCCCCCCCCCCCCCATAGGTGAAGATAGTTGACACTAGGTGGACTTTCAGGCCGTGTCACCAAACACGCCTTCAGACACGCCCGTGTCTGTGGCCGTGTTCATCAGGTTGAAAAAAATCCCAAAATCACTCGAGACTCACACGGCCTGTGACACGCCCGTGTCCCAGGTCGTGTGCCCATACACGGCACTTCGACACGCCCCAGCTCAAAATCATCGGGTTGAGTTCGTCGAACTGAAGGGACACGCCCTGTGACACGCCCGTGTCACAGGCCGTGTTCACTTGTCGACATCTCGACACTCAACACTCGACGATCGTCGAGCAACTTTCGTCGAGCACACTGACACGCCCTGTGACACGCCCGTGTCACAGGCCGTGTCCAGAGTCGACCAATTTTTTGTCGACCATTCGTCGACTGTTTCTTTCGACACTCGACGCACGCAGGACACGCCCTGGGACACGCCCGTGTCCCAGGCCGTGTCACCCGAAAATTGGCCTGCTGATAAAAATTGGGCTGTTACACTTGCGATAGCACGTGGCTTCAAGATGCCCGTCTTTGCCACATAAAGAGCACTTAGGGCGAGGCTGGCCACCCCGACCACGTCCCCGAGAATCAGAACGGCCCCCCTGATGCACTCTCCGCAAGTGTACCGATCGCTGTCAAGTAATAAAAGTGAGGAGTTTAATCCCCGGATATCAATCTCTCGAGTAGTGCAAGTAGGGAGTGTGATTTCGCTATATGAAAAGAGATTGCAAGCGGGAAAGTAACCAAAGGAGGTTTGAATGGGATTTCTAAGTTAACAACAAAAGAAAACTATAGCGGGTCGCCGTCACCGCGTCGCTTGGGGTGTAGTACTACGGAGAGTAGTATGACAATGGGCGAACAACGAGGGTCGCAATCACCTATTCACAACGCACGCTTCTAGCAATCGCTAGAACGACACAATCACAACAAATACAAGAAAAACTGAAACTTAACGACACAAGAAATGATTAAGACATAACAACATAAAGACATGCTGAAACCGTAAGCAAAACATTGTTCTCAAGCAACAATCTAACTATCTCAAGTTTAGAATGAAGTAACCACAAGAAGAGATGGAGAAATACAACCGAGCGCACAAAGGCTTTCCGAGATTCACAGCCGGATTCGAGGGCTGTCAATCCTTGTTCGGGCTTGGTCTTCGGATGACGTCCGGGAAACAAGAAGGGTTGTCACTTCCTTCGAATATCCTGTCTTCTTCATGAATGATCGTTGGGCTAGTTCTGACCGAAGAACTCCGCAAGTGCAGCAACAAAGAGCTCGGATGGTAGCTTGGAGTTTGGAGAAGATGAAGGTGGTCGGAGACGCAACTATTGCAAGTTTTCTGAGGAGACGGTGGCTGGATCAACTCTCCAAGGAGGAGAGAGAAAATGGTGGCTGGAGGCGAGTTTTCTTGCTCAAAGGAGCGGAAATGGCGGGGAAGCGGAGCTGGATCCTTGAAAGAAAAAATCTGCAACTTAAATAGAAAAGTCAGAAAAAATGGTCGCGCACGGTTTGGCGCACGGCCATGCGCAAACCGTGCGATATTAACTTTCAGGATAATCACGAGGAAGGAGAAGCGTTGACTTGTGCGTTTTCCTTCGCGCACGGGCAGTTCCGTCTGTGCGTGAAGGATCATGCACGGGGTAGCGACAGAGTGCTGGAAAGCAGGGACACATAGGAAAACTGTGCGTTCTACTCTACTCGCGCACGTGCGTTTTACTTGCGCCCGTGCGTAAACAAATTGCACGCTTAGCCACAGAATAGAACAAACTACAAAGCTACAGGAAACCGTGTGTTTCCTTCGCGCACGGTTTCGAAGAAAACGTGCATCACACCGTGCGAGAGGAAATTCGTCGAGCTCAGTTCGAGGTTTGTTGGTACATTGGAATATATGTACCTAATTTGAAGAAGCCTCACCCTACTCAATGATATACATCAAGGTGTATTTGATGTGCTTTGAGTTTATGTGTGCAGGTTAAGTAATTGCAGGAAAAGCATAAAAGTTTCTAAGTCCATGTGTCGACACCTAGAGGTGAAGTGTCGACACTTATAAAGGCTAGTGTCGACACCCAGAGAAGCTGTGTCGACACTTGCAGTAATTGTTTCGACACCAAGAAAAGCAGAGTCGACACCAGAAGAAAAGTGTCGACGCATACAGGCTGTGTCGACACACTGTGAAGAATTGTCAACATTATCTGTGTCGACACTTAGAGGCAGTGTCGATACCCAGAGAAACTTGTCGACATCAAAAGTGTCGACACCAGGAGGCTGTGTCGACACTCAGCAAACTTCAACAAAGTTAAAGTACTTTGTGTCGACACAAAGGAGATGTGTCGACACTCAGCAAGTTTCAACACATGAAGGCATGTGTCGACACAAAGGAGATGTGTCGACACTCAGCAAGTTTCAACACATGAAGGCATGTGTCGACACAAAGGAGATGTGTCGACACTCAGCAAGTTTCAACACAAGAAGGCATGTGTCGACACAAAGGGGTTGTGTCGACACTCAGCAGAATTCAACTAAGTATTAAAGAAGAGTATTTGTGTCGACACACTCAACCAGTGTCGACACATTCAACAGAAGGCTTGTATCGACACACAAAATCAGTGTCGACACATTCTGAAGAAGCAGTGTCGAGAAGCTGTTACAACAACACAAGGAGTTGTGTCGACACCATCAAGGCTAGTGTCAACACTTAGTCTACTTGTGTCGACACTTAGTCTGTTTGTTGTCGACACATAATGACTATCTGTCTCGACACTTTCAGACAGTGACAGTGATTTCAAGAAGTGACTGGATGACTTGACAGCTGCCATTTCAACCGGTCAACTGCAACTGTCAGAGCCGTCAGAAGGTTGTTAGAAACCAGATCAGCCGGTCACCATGGAGAAAGCTTATATAAAGGACTTTCTCTCCTTCAACAATAAAGAGAAGAATCACGAGAAGATTGATAACAATTAATCATGAGATCTAACAACACAAAGAATACCTTCAACAGAAGATCTAAGAAGTAGGAGAGAGAGCTCCTTCTAAGAAGAGCAGCTGCTGAACCAGGCTGCAAAGTAAGATTCAGATTGAGATCTGAATCTCAAGACAGCAGTTGATTGAAGATCATCTGCACAAAGATTCAACCCTACTGTGTTCTAATACAAGAAGCTTTGAAGAAAGCCAAGGGTGGTTGATCTCTGCCTAGTTCTTCCAAGAACTCATCAAGAAGCCAGTCAATTCATCTCTCTCAGTCAGAGTTGTGGTTAATTACTTTGTATTATTAATTCTTGTAGGATCCTAAGGGATCTGAGTTGTAAGCCTAAACTATAAAGGCTGAGGTAGGGCTTTTTGTGCCTGAGTGTAGGAGATTCTATTCTCTAAGTGTAGGTCTTGATTGAAGGCTGAGGTAGGGATGTTTAGCCTGAGTGTAGGTCTTGGTGAAGACTGAGTGGTAGGGCTTTGTGCCTGAGTTGTAGGAGTGGGGTCACTCTGAGTTGTAGGAACCTGTTTGGGGTTCTGAGTTGTAAGATCTGAGGATCTGAGAAGAAGTGGAGAAGTTAGGCTGAATCTAGTACACTACTAGATAGGCGAAGGGGGAAAGTGGATGTACCCAGACCTTGGGGAACCACTATAAAAATCTGTGTGCACTCTATGAATGTTATTTTATGTGGTTGTTGTGTTGTGATAGCTGTAGAATTGCATTTGTTGTTTAAAGTTATTTACAATTGATCTGTCTTAAAGTCAAAAGAGAAAGAAAACACATATTCACCCCCCCCCCTCTAGATGGTTAGGCATTATTTCTTTCAAGTGGTATCAGAGGGAAGTTACTCAAAAGGACATAACAGTCTGAGTAAGATCCTGTAGGCAGAATTAGAATAAACAAGAATCAAGAAAATGGTTCTAGTGAGAATCACAAAGAGCTAGGGTCCATGAAATTGTCAAATCTGTAGAAAAGAGATTTTTGGCATATGGAAAGAGAGGGTTAGACTCTTTATGGAAGCATCTGACCCAAGAATATACATTACAGTCAAAGAAGGGTCATATGTGCCAATGAAGATATCCATTCTAGATGCAAATCAGAAAACTCCTAAGGACTATTCAGAAATGACCAAAGATGAAATCATTCTGGCCACTATGGACAAGAGGGCCAGAATATTATTGTTAGTGCAATTGATGATGCAACATTTCAGAATTTAATTCATTGTAAACTTCTAAAGAAATGTGGGACACATTAATAGTCTATATGGAGGGATCAGAAAAATAAGACAGGACAGGAAGTCTTTGTTAAATCAGGAATATGAAAGCTTCAGACAAGGAAAGTCTGATAGCATTACTGAATGCTACAAGAAGTTCTATAGGATAGTAAATGAATTGATGTCCTATGGAAGAGAATTCAGCAACTATGAGCTGAATGACAAGTTCTTAAGATCCCTGACTAAGTACTAGGACACCAAAATTTGTGTCATTAGGGAAATGACCAAATTAGCTGATATACGTCCTCCAACTTTGTTTGGAAAACTGTTATCTTATGAGATGCAGTTATTGGCTAGAAAGGAGGAAGAGAAGACTACTATAGTGGAGCACAAGGAAAGATCTGTGGCCTTCAAAACTGAAGCCACTAGGAAGTATAGAAGCAAGTCACCATCTCCACCTCAAATAGTTGCTGAGGCTGTGACAGATAATTCAGAAAGCAAGAATTCAGATAGCAGTGAAAGTGATGAAGACTTTGCAGCTTTTCACTCGGCATTTTCAAAGTTTCTGAAGAAGAAGCAGTGGAGGTCTAAGCCTTCACTTCTCAGCCAAAAGATGACTATTATCAGGAAAGAAAGTCATCAAGGAATGACAGAAGCAGATCCAATCCAAGCAAAGCTATATCTTTAAAGATTGTGTGCTATTGCTGTAATAGACAGGGACATGTAGTGGCTGACTGTCCTGAAAAGAGGAAGGAGTCAACTGACAGAAAGAAGACTCAGTTTAAGGGAAAAAAGGAAAAGTCCTTTGTTGCTAAGAAAGACAAAAGTTTGACTGATCAGTCATCTTCAGAAACATAACTCAAAAGCTGAAGCCTATATTGGATTGTTTACTGAAGAGGAAGAAGATGAGTTCATACAGCTAATGAACTCAATTTATGAGCATGAGGACAATCAGTGCAAGGGACTGATGGCTTTATCTGAAGGAGACAAAATCCAGGATCGGCCTGGACCAAGTAAGGTACAAAGTTGTTCTTCTAGTTCAATTTCTAGTACTGAGTCAGAATCAGATACATCTGCATCAAGTAATGTGGGTGGGTCTGAATATGAAGAAGATATTCATCATTATTGATGAATATAGGGACGTGTTGCAGGCCTTGAATAAAAGCAAAACCTTAGCCAAAATTCAGGTAAAGGAGATTGCTAGTCTTAAATTGGTTGTTGCTGATTCAGACAAGTTATTTGATCAGAAACTGAATGAAACAGCCAGGCTGAAGAACATTACTGTTATTTAGATGGGTACTATTACATTTAAGAATGATCAAATTAGAAATTTGGAGGCTAGACTTCAGAAGAGAGAGAGATTGTAGCAAGTTTTTCTAAACCAAAATCTGTTTTACCTTTGATAGATGAGTTTGTACCTCATAAGGGTAAAACTGGATTAGGGTTTACAAAACTGCCTGGACAGCTAGGTCCAAATCTAAGGACAAAGCCCCAGCACTAAACAAGAAGCCTGTAGTAGATAATTCAGTCAGGGTTGTACCTAAACAAAGGTACAACAAGTTTGAGTGCTGGTGTTGTGCAAGATAGGCCACTTTATCATAGATTGTTGGCACAATTCAAGTGTCAAGGAGAGTAGCAAACTGCCTGCTAGAACAGCTACAGGTAGTTTTGTTAAAGGTCAGACTAACCTGCACCAAGGACCCAAGAATTATTTGGGTTCTAAGGTTAAGTAATCTGTTTTGCAGGTGAGTCCAAGTGGCCATGCCCCTATATGGTACTTGGATAGTGGATGTTCCAGGCACATGACTGGAACTAGGGGGTTGTTGAAGGACTATACACCAATCAAGGATGGCTCTAAAGTTACCTTTGGCGGTTCAGAAAAAGGAATCATCAAGGCTTTGGTAACATTTATATAACCAATTACAATTACTCAAGTGGCTTATGTAAAGGGTTTGAAACATAACCTCATTAGCATAAGTCAGCTGAGTGATTTAGGATATGACATCTCATTTGTCAAGGATGGTTGTCATATCAAAGGTCAAGTGATCAAAAGATCATTCTGACAGGATATAGGAAGAGAAATGTCTATTGTCTTGACTTTGCATGTGAGAACAATGTTTCTCCTATTTGTCTTATAGCCGATGAGAAAGTCTCTCATTGTGTTAAATGGCACAAGAGCTGGCTCATCTTAACTATAAGATAATTGGCCAACTCTTTAGCAAAGAGTTAGTGAGGAATGGTCCTCAGGTTAAGTGTATAAAGGATGGGATATGCTCAGCTTGTCAAAAAGGCAAGCAGACCAAATCCACCTTTCATATCCTTGAGAACAAAGATGCTGTGAGGTGTCTATACCTTTTGCATATGGATCTTTTTGGTCCTATGCCAGTTCACAGCCTAGGTAGGAAGGTCTACACATTTGTGGTTGTAGATGACTATTCAAGGTATTCCTGGTGTTCTTCCTTAGACAAAAATCTGAAACCTCAAGTATCTTATATAGTTTTGTTAATCAAATTCAGAATGAATTGGGCAGTACAGTGGTCAAAATCAGAAGTGACCATGGCACTGAATTTCAGTCTGAAAGTATGACAAAACTGTGTGAAGAGTTTGGGATTTTTCAGGATTTTCTTCACCTAGAACACCTCAGCAAAATGGTATTGCTGAAGAAGGAAGAATAGAACCTTGATAGAGGCTGGTAGAACTCTATTGAGTGACACATCTCTCCCAGAATATTTCTGGGCTGAGGCAGTAAATACTGCTTGTCATGTGATCAATAGGGCTACTATCACCAAGATCCACAAGAAGACCCCCTATGAGATTGTGAAGGGCAGAAAACTAAATTTATCCTATTTCAGGATCTTTAGTTGCAAGTGTTATATACTTAACAATGGTAAGTCTTATCTAACCAAGTTTGCTGCCAAATCCAAGAGGGGATCTTTGTTGGGTACAGCAATAATAGTAAGGCTTATAGGGTCTACAACTTGATTACTCAAGTTTGTAGAAGAGTCTGTTCATGTAGTTTTTGATAAAGCTAGACTTATTAACAATGAATTGTCAAGAAGTGTTTGCAGCTCTACAGGTGTAACTGAGAAGATGGACAAGCTTACCTTAACAAAGGTCCTTCTGCAAGTCAGCAAGTGGAAGATGGTGGCTATTGTCCAGGGGAGTACAAGATACTCCTGATGCTGAAGAAGACCAAGAGATGCAGCTAAATGAAGAGACTGAAGGTGTACAACCTGAAGACAGGCTGTCTCCAGCAAATAGGCACTTAAAGGATCATCCAGCTAATCAATAATTGGAGATCCCCACAAGGGGTGCAAATAAGGAGCAGAAATCTAAGTACAGTTCTTTACTCCAGTTTTCTATCCCAAGTAGAGCCAAAGAAGTTTGAAGAAGCAATCCTAGACCCTCATTGGATTGAGGCCATGCAAGAGGATCTGAATCAATTCAAAAAGATGCTAGGTTTGGGAGCTAGTTCCTAAATCCAAGGACCACAACATTATTGAACTAAGGGGATCTTTAGGAACAAGTTTGATTAAGAATAGAATCATCATAAAGAATAAAGCTAAACTTGTTGCAAAGGGATATAGGTAGGAACAAGTTATTGATTTTGACAAACTTTGCTCCAGTAGCAAGACTGGAAGCAATAAGAATGTTCCTTGCCTATGCAACATATTGAAAGATATGGTACCTAAACACCTAGAGGGGGGGTGAATAGGTGACCTAATCCTTTTCTAACTTATTGGCAGCAATCAGTTATATCACAGCAATCTAACTAGTTTATCACAGCAAACACAGCAGCATTAACAGCAATAATTTCAGCACAGTACAGCACACAGTGATTTATAGTGGTTCCCCAAGATATGGGTACATCCACTTTCCCCCTTCGCCTATCTAGCAGTGTACTAGATTCGGCCAAATCCTGCACTGTCTCAGAACCCAAATTGGTTCCTACACCTCAGGCCCAAAGCCTTACAACTCAGCTTTATCCCAAAGCCTACACTCAGCCAATCAAGGCTACACTCAGCCAACCAGGCCTACACTCAGCCAACAAGGCCTACACTCAGAGATCTCTATCTCCTACACTCAGGCAAACAAGCCCTACCCTCAGCCTTTATAAATATAGGCTTACAATCACTCAGATCCAATGGATCCTACAAGTTAAAAATGTAATACAAGTAATAACTCTACAACTCAGAATTAAAGGAGGGGAGTTGAGAGATTCTTGATGAGTTCTTGGAAGAACTCAGCTAGATTCACCCTGACTTAGCTTTCTTCAAAGCTTCTTGAGTAGAACTGAATAAGGCTGAATCCTCTGCAGTTGTTCCTTGACCTCTGCCACTTAAGATCCAGAATTGAATCTGAATCCTTCTTCTCAGCCTAGTTCCAGAGGCTGATTTCTTGGATGAGCCCTCTCTCTCCAACTTTCTTAGATCTGCACTTGAACTGCAAGATCTTCTTGTGTTGATCTTCTTTGTAACACTATAATTACTTCAACAATATGATCAACAACCACAACAACAGTTTCTGTAAACTGTAGGTGCCTATTTTATAGGCTTTCTTCATGGTAACCGACTTGAAAGATATGGTACCTAAACACCTAGAGGGGGGGGGGGGTGAATAGGTGACCTAAACCTTTTTAAAACTTTGTTGGCAGCACAACAATTATTACAGCTACACGGCATTACAGAAATCAAACAAGTAAATCCACAGCACAGCACAGCACACCACAGCAGACACACTAATTTATAGTGTTTCCCCAATCTTTGGGTACATCCCTTCTTTCCCCTTCCCCCTTCGCCTATCTAGCAGTGTACTAGATTCGGCCAAACTTCTCCCACTAACTCAAACCAAACTAGGTTCCTAACCTCAGGCCCAAAGCCTTACACTCAGCCAAAGGCCTACACTCAGCCACACAGGCCTACACTCACCGCAATTAAGACCTACACTCAGAGTTCCTTCAACTCCTACACTCATGCCACCAAGCTCTACCCCTCAGCCTTTTATAAATAGGCTTACAATTCTCTCAGATCCAATGGATCCTACAAGTTAAAATAGAAAGTACAATAGTTAACTCTACAACTCAGAAAATAGGAGAGGAGTTGAGAGATTCTTGAAGAGTTCTTGGAAGAACTCAGTTAGATCCAAACTGACTTAGCTTCCTTCAAAGCTTCTTGATTAGAACTGAATTAGTCTGATCTTCTGCAGTTGTTCCTTGACCTCTGCTTCTTGAAATCGATGACTCTGAATTCTTCTTCTCAGCCTTAGTTCCAAAGACTGAATACTTGGTTGGAGCTCTCTCTCTCCACTTCTTAGATCTGCTAATGCACAGCAAGATCTTCTTGTGTTGATACTCAATATACCACTTTTACAAAGATCTGAACTCTCTCTGTAAAAACTTTTTCAACCACTTCTATATTATTTCAACAATCCTTTATCACTCGATCAATCTTAGTCTGTAAACTATGGGTGCCTATTTATAGGCTTCCTTCATGGTAACCCGCTGTCCGGTTCATAACAGACTTCTGATATCACTAACAGTTGATGTAGACCGCTGGATCGGCAGCTGTCTTGTCAACCAGTCACTTCTTGAAATTCCTCTAACTGTCAGATAGTGTCGAGACTTTCTGTTCTTAAGTGTCGACACTTATAGGCCAAGTGTCGACACATGTTGTGTAAGTGTCGACACAAGTCTACAAGGTGTCGACACAATTCCTTGTATGTCTCGACACAGTTTTCTTCTGCATGTGTCGACCTGAAATTGAGTGTCGACACAAGTACTTGTACTTCATTCTGCAACTATATTCTTCTAAGTGTCGACACATCTCCTTTGTGTCGACACATCTTCATGTGTAGAAACTGTCAAGTGTCGACACTGCTTCTTGGTGTCGACACAAGTCTTCAATCTTGTTTCTTCAGCTGAGTGTCGACACATTCCTTTAGTGTCGACACTTGTACTTAGAATATTTTGTAACTTTTCTGTTCTTTGCTAAGTGTCGACACAGCTCCTTGTGTCGACACTTTCTTCAAGTGTAGAGTCTTCAACTAAGTGTCGACACATTGTGCTGAGTGTCGACACTTTCTTCAAGTGTTGACTCTTCTGGTTGTGTGTCGACACATTGTGCTGAGTGTCGACACTTACTTCAAATACTGAGTCTTTAGCTAAGTGTCGACACATTTGTGCTGGGTGTCGACACTTACTTCAAGTGCTGACTCTTCTGCATAGTGTCGACACATTGTGTTGAGTGTCGACACTTGTACTTAGATTCTGCAGACTTTTGCTGAGTGTCGACACTTGCTTCAAGTGTCGACACTTTCTGGTGTTGACTCAGCTCTTCTAGGTGTCGACACTTCTGCTAAGTGTCGACACAGCTTTTCTGCATTCTTCTTCACTGATTGTCGACACAGCTCCAAGTGTCGACACTTTCTGACTGGTGTCGACTCTTCTTCCCAGGTGTGTCGACACAATGACTCCAAGTGTCGACACTGCTTGTCTGGGTGTCGACACAAGTCTTCTCAAGTGTCGACACTTCCCTCTGGGTGTCGACACATGGACTTAGGATTTTTTAGCTTCAGTCCAGTGTATTCCTAACCTGCACAAGTAACTCAAACACACATCAAATACACTATGATGCTATCATTGAGTTAGGTGAGGCTTCTTCAAATCAGGTACATTTGACCATGTACCCAACAATCTCCCCCTATTTGGAGAAGTCATAACCCTTAGTCAATGATATACATCACTTATAATTAAAAATTATAAAATGAAGTAAAACAGATATATGAAACAGAGTTAAACTTTAACATGTAATAAAGCACACATGTATACTCATTCAGCATTACAGAACAAACAAGAATTAGACCACATTCATCAGAACAATCATGAAATTTGTTTAACAAAAATTTGTTCATAACATTTAATACATTTTCAATGATTTACCACAAATTGTTTGATGTAACAGATTACAACATTCTTCTGTTTAATCTTAATCTAATTCTGCTCTGGTTCCTTATGACTATGCCTTTCCCAGCTTGTATTTTAGCTTTCAACAGCAGCAGCAGCAGCAGGCTCAGCTTCAGCAGTCTTTCTTCCCTTTGGAGTCCTTCTTCTTCTGTTTCTTCAGCCTTGATCTTTTGCCTTTCAAAATAATGATAGGGCTTAAGAAAGTACTTGCTAGGCTCCACAGCTGTTGGAGGTAGCTTTCCTAACTTAGCCTTCCTTCTATGTTGGACAATGGCTTCCTGCCTACTCTCATGTTTCCTCCATTCAGCCTCTGAGAACCACTTGTTCCTCTCATGGGCATTTCCTTGGCTGCTTTCCAGCTGTGAGAATGATGTTCCTAGAAGTAGGGCTCCACTGTTCAAAATCTGGTTTTTGTTCAGCAAGTTCCCTGAACTTCTTCTTTGATAGCCTAGTCTCTTCTTCTTTGTCCAAAGCCTCTTGCATAGAGCTGTGGATAGGGTGAACAACCATTTCCAGAATAACTTGGGCTTGCCAGCAGTTGGACCTATACATTGTGCTTACATCAGCATGAACCATTTCAAAATCTGGAGGTGGATAGATGACATCAGCCCCTGCCTGTTGCTCACCTCCAAGATATGTTCCTTGAATACCAGATTCAGCTACATTGTCATCATCACACAGGGAAGGATAACCCAGTGTAGCCCTGATGGAATTGGATATCCATTTTGCATGGTCAGAACTGGCTTGACTAACACCCTCTCCCCCCTTTATGACTTCTTGTTCCACATGATCTCTCCACACATCATCTTTTCTGGAACCTGATTTGGCTGTCCAAATACCTTATGCCCTCTTTAAAGAAAGGTCTTAGCTTGGTAAGCTATTCAGAAATGACCTTCTGGGAATCCTTGATGGCAGTCTTGACAGCAGTTAGTTCAGCTTGAAAGAGTTTTATCAAAATCAGCTTTGGCAGCAGCAGAGGAGGTTGATGGTTTCAGTAGACTTATCTTTGATTTCAGTGACTATTGCATTGTGAGATGCAGTCAAATTATCATTCATCCTCAATTGATTTTCCAACACATATCTTTGCTTTAGTGCAATATCTTCTATCTTCTCTTTTATGGTTTCTTGATGTTTAGCCAGATAGACCACTGCATGAGCACCCTTTGTAAAACAATCAGTCATCTCCTTTTTATTAAGGTTCATTTCAAACCTTATTGACTTGATTTCCTGTCCCAGATCAGATTGTAGTGCCTTGTGCCCTTCATCAACATAAGTTTCTAAAGCCTTCCTTTGTTCATCCATCTTGATTTGCATGGCAAGCAGTAGAGCACTGTAATCAGTTGTTGGAGCTTGTTGAACTAAGGAGTGTTTGTGCAACAGTTTGTAGAGCTTTCTTATAGCTCTGACTCCTTCTTTGAAAACAAAGAACTTCTTCTTCTTAGCTTGCTCAGCTTCATCATCTTCAGATTCTTGATGTACTGGCTATATCCACCCTATCCTTAGGGCCTGGATGATTTTTCAGTGTGCACATCTTGTGCCTTCTCAGTATCTAGCCTTATAGGCTCTTCCTGAATATCCAATTCTCCCCCTCAGCAGCAGCATCCTTTCTCTACATCAGCAGCATTCTTTTCCATATCAAAATCATCTTGATCTAAATTCAGAAATAGATCTTCCATTGTGTATTCTGGGGGTGACTGTGCAGGAGAAGTACTTGGTTTCTTCAACCACTTTATCAGGTATCACACAGATGTGTCTGGAAGAACAACATCTGGTTCTTGGTTTGCTTTCTGAGTTGGCTGATGTCCATCAGACAAATCAGAATTTATTATAGAAAAAAAATTCAAAGTATTAAGGTCAA